>VYZW01063609.1:0-11701 GCA_013401315.1 Balaeniceps rex
TCCTCTTTTTCTTTTTACCTTAGATCCCAGAGAATATGTGTACCATGGAAATAAGTTCCTTGGACCAAGGAACTCCAAGATCATGACAAGGTGAGTTGGTAACACTTCATGGGACAACCTGGTAAAGTGCAGACTTGGCTGGTGTAGGTCTGGATCTACTCTAAGTTGGATACAACACCACACTGGCAAAACTGGACTGTGTATAAACACAGATGGGAAAAGTCTCCATGTCACAGCATGCTGAATCGGCTTCTGGACTCAGGACTCTACCAGCTGACACCTCATTTCATGATACTATTTTCCAGAGGATAAATGCCATTAAATTTTTGTTGAGAGGTTTTCTTCCTTTTGAGAGGTGAGTGGATCCATACTTGAAAGGTTTTGAAATTAATATTCCTTTTTTTCTTAAAGGCAAAACCCAGTTACCTTCTAAGCACCTAGGAAAGTCTGATATGTTAACTGCTGAGAAGGTCATAGCAATTTAAATACTTAAAGGATAAAAAACTCTGCTTAAATGACTAACCTTTCTTAAGTGGTTTCTTAAATTGCCTGAAAGTTATCATCTGATCAGTAAAAGTGCAAGGAAAAAGGAAACAACATACCAAGCTGCACAAGGAATAATTAATGAAATCCCACATGCAGCAATTTTCAATGCAAATAGTAAGTTCCTGGGTTCACTGAGAGTAGGCTGGACAAAGGAAAAACCTCCTTTAGACACCCACAGGGGTTAAAACCTTTCAGTTTTCTAGGAGCAGTCTAAAGAAAAGGAAAATATTAGTAATCTTCTTTGAAGTAAAAATAAAAATATAAAATTGGACCTTATTGCTCATATTAAGTTGCATACACAAATATGTTAACATAGCGGCAATGGCACAGATTTTAGTTTGAAAGGTCTCTAATTTATGGGCATGAAGTAGAGCTGTGTAAATAATCTGCAATGAGTACTTAATTTACTGAATTTTGACCTTTGCTTTTTCCTCCCAAAGTCCCTAGCAGCAGACTTTTTGATGTCAATGCCTTTTCCATGAGATTAGCCAGTGAGCTGAATTTCCCCAGCGTTTATTGACCACGATGTTATTTCACTTCCCCGAGTGGATGACCATTTTAGGCACAGGGAATTAGCAAAAGTGGTGTACCGAGAGTATTTCTGGATGTGATTCTAAAATTTTCTAACAAAACTTGATTGTTCAAATACTAAAGCTAGTAGAAAAGGGATGAATACAGAAGACTGATTTAACTCAAGCTGCGCCTGCCCTCCTGGTTCACTTTTAAAATAAATATCCAGCCTACCTTTCCCCAGCACGCTGCCTTGCACCCTGGTTCTCTAAATCCATGTGCTCTCAGGGAGGTATCAAAACTCTGAGTTCCCCTTGACACTGCTGGAGTGCCACTGGCTTTCTGGAAATTAAGTGAACGTGACCCACAGTCATTAATTCTTCTTGGTTTATTTTTAAGCTGTGTTCTAACTAGTTACTTTTAAAAGGTAAACCCCTCTTTTTACATCACGTAAGCATTCTTATCACACCCATTTCTAGGCTCATGAACCCCTGTTTCTCATGCCCCACACTTCCTTTTTGTTCTTAATGCATCCAAAATTGTCTTGAAGATCTAATGTGAAACATTACAGAAAATGCAAGGGAAATGATAGAACAGGCCCAGCATTGCAAGGGACAGGTCAACAAACCTGTTGGATGATCTGTGAGATGGAAGGGGATGATGGGGCTAAAGTCCACCTGCAAATTTGCATTAGAAGGAAACTGATGAGCAGAGGGAAAACAAAGAACAGGATCTTCTGACCTAAGCATGCCTATGGTTTGAGAGGACCTTTCTCTGAAGTTATCTTTTTATTACAACACGTTTCAAGCAAGTGTCATGAAGATTTTCCTGACTACAGCACTGCTGGGTTTTCTTTGATAGCTCTTTCCCATTATTCCATTTAGGCAAAAATAAATGAATTAAGCATTTTATAACAACTTAGAAGTTTCTAGAATGAGCGTGTGTGGCCAGGAACTGGTGCATGCTTTCCGTCTGTTGAGAAACTGAAACCCAAAGTATGAAAGAGCTCATCAGTGAGACAGGCCCAGGTCAAAAGACAACACTTCTGACAGGGCTTTGACTTTTACTTGTATATTACGGTTCTGTGAAACAGTGCCTTGTACCTACTGAATTACGTGACTTCAAGACGTCATCTGCCATTTCATCTTTCCAGGATTTCCAAAATTTCCCAGTGTGGTTTTTACGGCACTGCGGACTGGCCAGGAGGCTGCAGGTAACTCTCTGTTGGACTGGCTACCCCTTCCTCACCAAGCAAGCTAGTGCCACTCCATACCTCCTTTTTACAGCATCAAATTATCAGAGGAAAATTTGGATTCCCATGTCAAATATTATGCTTTAAGAGGCAATTTTATATATATCGACATTCTCAATGAAAGTACAAACTCTGTGAAGTACGCAGAGCTGTCTCTGCTCGCACTTGCTTTGGAAGACAGCCCCCTTGGGCCGGGGAGAGGAGAGACCATGGAGGAATGACTGCCGCCAATCCCCAATGACCGCTGTGTCTGCTTTAATTGACATCATGCCTACCGATACCTGGTTTTGCTAATGAGAATACTGTGTGCATGGGAAAAAAATTGAGCCGTGCTTCCTAATGCTGGCGGTGTTATCTACAGCACCCTCTTTATGGGGCTTACTGTGGAAATCAAGACCGACAGCTTGTGAGAACTTGGCACCATGCCTGCCCTTCAAAGCCCCAGGCTGCCAAAGCCCAGCAGAGAAAAGGGCTTTCAAGCACAACAAGAAAGGACACAGCAAGTAAGACAACTGCTGTGTATACAGTAGCAACGCTGGTGGCCTGAAATTAATACTACTGAACAGTTGGCAAAATGTTTAGGAGACTCAGAAGTTCAGCCTAGCAACAAAACTGGGGACTGAAAACACTGGGAAACTGCAGAGGCAGATGTTAAAGCAACTCTGTTTAAACATCCACAGGTGATGAAACTGGCATTCATAGTAGATATCAGAGGTATAAGAAGGATTTAGAAATTCCACATTACGTTCCAACTAAGCTGTTTCTGAGTCAGAACATTATATGCAACAAATGTATGCCCAGGAAAGAGTAACCAGGCAAAAAATAAAATCTAGCCAGAAGAAATTCAGAAGAATTTAAGAAATCAGGAGTAGTCACAGGACTAACATTAACCCCCTCAATTTTGAAGAAATACTTGTTCCAATGCCACACCCATATGCCAAAAGCCATATTACCCACATGACAGGTAATTATTCAGGCAGTACGAGGCATGTAACACAGAATGTGCCAGGTCACACCAGTGGATATCTGAAGTTTCACAAACATAGAGTGGGAGGCAAGCGTGTGCTAAGGTCCAAGTTCACAGTACAGGGCAGGTGAGACACCGTAGGGCACTTTAAATAGCACTAGACATCCATGTTTAAGCAAATCAATATTCAAGACTGTTCAAGGAGTCCAGGGTCCAAAATTCAGCTTGTCTTAAGTAAGACATCTGGATTTAGTCAGATGAAGAGACTTTTGCGCCCCAGTGATGGTGCTCATTAAATCTCCACCAATTGCAACAGGAGTTTATGCACTTCGTTTCCATGTAGACACCTACATTTATGCATCTGAATCAGGAGCTGTATTCACTCACAGAATGGATTTAGATGAGATAGACAAAGTTTTGTGTGGTCACCGGCAGTGCAGAAGATGGACTGGTGAAAGTAGAGCAGGAACATGATATAAAAACCATGGCCAAGGCTTGCATGGCCTTGGCAGGTAGAGGGATGTTTATTTTTTTCCCAAATTACACACTATTCAGTCTCTAGTAGACAGTATTCTTCTTCTTGGATGAAATCCAGATGCATTTACTAGCTTCATTATATGGAGGACACTTTAATTTTTTTTTTAGTCTATGTTCTCTACTGTACCATGTCAGAGATAACACTGTATCTATATTAACTTAGATCTTTTTACTGTGGCTAAATATGTTGGTCATGACAATTCTTCTTTCAAAAGTTTATCTTTAACAAATGATGTTATTAAGAAGCTGATTATTTTCCATTTTCAGCAACACTTCTGGTTTCAGAGTTTACATACAAATTCAAAAGACAAATATATGCTGTTCTGCAGAATATTTTATACCATATTGCAATCTGCATATCCCCTAGAAACATAACACTTTTCTTTGTATTTCAGTGTTCTCTTTATATTATGTTGCACAAAATACTTGGCGCTGTCATTTTTACAAAAGCTGCTTGATAAGTCTTTATCTTTAAAGACTGTTCACCTGAACCAACAGTCTGCCAGAAACATGTTTATGAAATGCCTAGAAAGAACACTCCACCCACTTTTGAAATTATATTCATATTTATAAGATTTTGGAACAACAGAAAAATAAAGGCCAGTGAAGCAATTAGGAATGGAGAGACAATAAGAACATATTTCATTGTGTAAGACAGTGAAAGTTAAACCAAGATATAATAAGATAATAAGATATAATTATGTAATAACCACAATGTGAGATTTATTATGTTCTTTTACACTGAACATAATCAATAACAGCCAAGATTACAGCCAATAGCCTGGTTTTTATTTTTAGATGAAAATTTAGAAAACTATAAACAGCAATCTAGTATTTATGAACTATTATTCTTACTCATCTTGGTAACTTTGATCTTAATGTCTGATTAAGGTAAGAAAAAACTTAGGGTTTTTTTTTGTACAAAACCCATGTCTTTCTCAGGCTCAGTAAAGAAGTCTTCTCCAATGATGACACTATAGCCTGTCAAAAATTCATCCCACACAAACCTCTTAATGAGATTTCATTATACATATGAATAAATTAAAAACTATGTAATAGGGCAAAGGAGTGGGAAAATATTCTTGCAATCATAATAATCTAATTATATAAAAATTGTGAGCAAAACTGAAAACTATACTACTGATTTTTTTCAGACACAAAATCTGAGACAACAGAGATTTCCTGCATCAGTATCTATTTGAGTAATAACAGTAGAATACAATAAGTGACGTTTTAGATTTTCTTCTACTCAACCCCATCCAAAGTCACTGAAGAAGCTACCTGACCATATCTAGACTTTTTAAAATATAGGCTTGAATTCAAACTTAAGCCCCAGCATATGCCTGTGAAGTCTTTGGAGCTTAAGAAGGTGAAAACTTTATGCTCTTATTATCCTTTAGGACAGAGATAAACATTCAGGCTGGATGTTGCAAGCCCTGATATCATTATGCCTGCCCAAATTAAGTCTGCAATTATATCATAGAATCATAGAATCACAGAATGGTTTGGGTTGGAAGGGAACTTCAAAGATCATCTAGTCCAAACCACCTGCCATGGGCAAGGACATCTTTCACTAGGACAGGTTGCTCAAAGCCCCATCTAACCTGATTTTGCACACTTCCAATGACAGGTCATCTGCAACTTCTCTGGGCAACCTGTTCAGAGTGTCTCAACAACCTCATTGTAAAAAAATTTCTTCCTTATGTCCAACCTAAACCTACCCTCTTTCAGTTTAAAATGGTTGCCCTTTGTCCTGTCACTTCAGGCCTTGGTAAAAAGTCTGTCTCCACCTTTCTTATGAGCCCCCTTTAAGTACTGAAAGGCTGCAATAAGTTCTCCCTGGAGCCTTCTCTCCTCCAGGCTGAACCACCCCAACTCTCTCAGCCTTTCCTCATACGAGGGGAGTTCCATTCCTCTGATCGTTTTCATGGCCCTCCTCTGGACCCGCTCCAACAGGTCCATGTCTTTCCTGCGCTGAGGGCTCCAGATATGGATGCAGTACTCCAGGTGGGGTCTCACCAGCGCAGAGTAGAGGGGAAGAATCACCTCCCTCGACCTGCTGGCCATGCTTCTTTTGATGCAGCCCAGGATATGGTTGGCCTTCTGTGCTGCAAGCGCACATTGCTGGCTCATGTCCAATTTTCATCCATATATTTCATTATACCCTGCAGTGATGTCATATAACCATTGCCAGGCCAATGAAGCAGCTTGATCTCATCCATATGAAAATTTGATGCTGTGTGCATCAAAGCAGTGTTCAGACCACCCAATTTCAGCCATGGACCTTAGCTAGCTAAATGAGAAGACTGATGTCTCCTGGTTTATAGCCAGCGGAGGCTCATAGCCTCTCCTGGAGGATGGCACAATGCAGGAGTTCACCTGTGGGGACGTGAATAGCAACGCATGGAACAACATGAAGTTTCCCCTGCTTTTATGCCTGAGCTTCCTCAAACTTCAGAAACATGCATGTCCTTTGACTCTTGCAGAATTTAGTGTCTCCAGGTCAGGCCCACGCTGGGCGCTGTGCAGGTACAGAAAGAATAAACATCTAAAAGGTTAGAAATTGTCCAGATTTAATAACACAACCTCCCTGAACTGAGAATAGAGTAATAAATAGGACATAAACAAATCCTCCATTAAAAAAAACCCCAAACACATGTAAACAACTACAAGCATCTCAAAGATCCAACTGACTACAGCAATCCGGACACCAAAGGCATCTAACAAAGTAGGAAAGAATAAACAATATAAAAGTATCACTTTATGTGTAGTCTCAGCATTTTTGTTTTTATCCCCTGAGATGCCAAAAGCTGACAAGATAATTTCTAACGTTTCAAATCACTCAGATACACTCCTATCAGTCCAGAAGCACATTCATCTTCTTAATGACACTCAACTGTGGCCTATTCAACATATAATGAATGACATTTCTATATTTAAAATTAAAATGAGAGCATACATCACAAATCATTCACAGAAATAAAGGAACAAACTATCACAAATGTATCATGGTGTATGGAAGAAGTCCCAGTTTTTCATACCCCATATTTGAATCCTAAAGCAATGACACTTCCTTGAAGTCTATAAACCCTTTTCTTTAACTTACAGAAAATGAAAGAAATCAATCAAACTCAAGATATGGAAACTCATTAGACTGGTATCACCTGTCAGAGCTTTGTTTCAACTCTTATCTGAACACATTCTTCCTTAGATTTTCTTTCTGGTATCAGGAATCTCTTCTAATATTTGCCTGCAATACTCCTGCCATACTTTCAGTCTCATACATATAACCTATTCCAAAGACACAAAAGACATTTTTTTTCTAATGACATTTCTTGATGCAATGCAACAAGAAATCTTTGCACAAATAGCTTAGCAAAATTTAATTAGGCATGCTGAATGGAAAAGCATAACATATGCTTCTATGCTAGCTAATGTATTGTGAAGGGTCATTTGATCTTGTATTTCATGGTATAAGGTGATAACTTAGGCGTGATAGAAAGGAATTCTCTCCTCAATCATATTAGCTTTTTCAATTACCCAGGAATATTATTTTCCCCTATTTCTCCCCTCATAATTTTCTAAAACACTGAATACTATTTCCAGAACCAGGAAATAATGCTAGATGAGTTAATAATTCAGTGTAGTATGACAACTCTAGATTTCAGTGCTGTATTACATTCTACAAATAATACAACACAAAATGTGAAAATTTGCCCTTATTGCTATATAATATAGGCAAATTTTATAGCTGAGCCATGGAGAAGACCAGGTTGGAAACAAAAGTCCACACAAGAAATAACCTGGTCTATGATCTATTATAAGCCCTTTCTCACTGAAGCCCATGTGGAAAAAAGTAACTAACTTTACATGGATGGGTTTATTGCTGCATTCTTAAGCTACATATGCAAAATCCTTTAATCTATTTATGATTCTAGACTATCCCCTCCATGAATAAATTGCCATGATACATCTGAAATATATTTCTGTATATGAATTAGGCCAAAATTCCGTATAATCTGGATGATGAATGACCTTATTCACTATACTTGAAGTACTTCAGCTCCCAGTCATGTGTGAACAGTTTAAATTTATTTGTAAAAAGACTTCTGAACCTTTATTTATAAACTATTCTAGCAATTCTTAATATGGATATACTTCAATGTAATGAATGTAAACTTTTTCATTTAATCATGAATTTGCATTAAAATTATTGTATCTCAATATGCATCAAGAGATAATAATATATATTGTATATCTCGTAGATTAAGCAAGAAAGTAATAAATGACAAACCCCAAAGAAAGAAAATTAGCAGTTACCCTATGTGAATCTCATTTAAAAACCCCATAATTGACAAATTCATTCTCTAAACTATTTTAAATTTGATGCAGAATATACAATAGTAATGTTTCACCTAAATACTTCAAAATATGAAGTGAGCAATATTATTACAAGTGTTATTCCAATGAATATGGCCACCACCATAAAGTCAAAAACATCAACAGCAACTGCATATGAACGGTATTTGGGACACCACAGATTCCTCATGATTTTGGAGAAGCATTCTGGAATACTACTATATATGTGGTATGTTAGGTAATTTTGTGGGTATCCTCCCAATGGCACCAATGTTTCTAGCCCTGTTACCAATCTGAAACTTGAAAAAGAGAGGATCATGTGTTTAAGAGATATTTTAACTGTACTTTCACATGCAGAAGATTATATGAGCTGCAGTTTTCTTCAACACTTCAAAAAGCCTCTTTGAAATTCTTGGACACTTACATGCATTATATACTCTGAATGTACATGCAATCTCCTTCACGTTGCACATTATCTATGGATAAGGAGTTGAGTGCCCTAACCAGCTGAGATCTGCAAAACTCTCTTCTTTCATAAAGTATTTGCACTACAACTCACAGAACAATTCAAGTTACAAAGAACAGCTAGGCTGGCATTTGGGGTAGCGGTTTTTGTATTCTTAAGAAAAAAAATTGGATCGGAATACAGATCTGTGTATTTAATCACATGACACTATATTCACTTTATTTCAATACATGTTCTTCTGTTTTAATATATGTTCATCAATTCTGTTGGAACCGTTTCATGCATTTAGAACAGATGGTTACCCTCAGTTTCTCCTACTTTCTCTCTGAGTCACATTACAGGGTTTTTCATTTGTTTGTTTGTTCGGTTTTTATTTTTATTTTTTCACAATAGTTTACAGTAGGGTATGTATTCTCTAGTGTGAAAGGACAGTTTGCAAATTGCTGTTTCATATCGCTATCTGAACTGAAATATCCATTAAATATTTTCTGTGAATTCAGTTAAACATAGGAGGATTACAGTGCATGCAGTCTTGTGTTCTCAAGCTGTAGGGATGTAACAAATATGTAAGAAATACATACAGGTAGATGAAATTAATAAAATTCCTATTCACACAAGAAAAAATAAAAGCCAATTCTAAAATTATAAAAGACTAATTCTGCCCTAAAATACTGAAGAAAAGTGGATTCTCAGGATAAATGTTTTGATGTACGCTTTCCTTTTTTATTTCTATAACTTGGAACAGAATTGGCTTCCTCAAAGTGAAACAGGAATTTTGAATAGTCTCACTCCCTCAGGGACCGCGAGATCGGGAACAGCCAGTATCCATCTCATGTACTTTTAGTTCCCCAAAAGTCAGGTGTGGAGCCTAATTAGTTGTGCAAGTCAGTGAAGACAGTGGGATTCATCCCATGTATCTAGGGGATGTAGATGTCCAAAGAGGGAACAGATTGCCTTAGAGAGGTGGCTGACATTCACTGTACAGAGGGCCTACAGAGTAACTTGCATTAGACAGTCAAAGGAGGAATGGCTCTCCCCATGTACATTCTGTGACGTTCAGAAGAGTTCACAAGTGAGAATTTGTCCATCTTTTTGCATGGTTGTGCTGGGTTGTAGCTGCAGAACAAGCAGACCACTCAAAACTGGAATAGTGGAAAACTCATGATAAGAAAATTCTCGCCAAAAGCTATCTGGTGTATATAATAAGCATTATCCATCTACATTATTAATCAAAGACTGTATATAATCTTGCTAGCACAGAGCCAGTGGTGTGAGACACCATGTTATTCCCTGTGATAGCTACCTGCATCATGGGAGGAGAAAGCACATCTGCAGATTCATTACATTGCTTTGCTCATGTAATAAGAAAGAGGAAAGAGAAGATGGCAGAAAACAGACAAAACTAAAGGTATCTATTCCCAGCACAGGAACTGTAAAAGATGGAGACCCATATGATCCTCATTACAAATTATATGGGGTCTGGATCATCAAGGGGACAAAAAAAAAAGATTTTGATTCAGAGGTTCAATATCACATCATTTTTTACCATGGACATTTTAGCACCATGATTGAGCTTCCTACTTAAAACCAGTTGAAAAAAACTTCCTATATTTCATTGTATGACGATTGCAAGAGATTCATTTCTGTGGAGTGTGTTTTAGCAATTGCAGCTAAATCTTTGAAAGAACAAACTAAAATATTAATTCTGTTTGCAGCAGTTGACACCAACAGTTTGGCCTTGAAACAGTAAAACAGAATTAATAATTTATTGTCAAACTATTCAGGAGTATACATTTGCTACATCAATTTAAAGAAATGCGAAACATTATTTTTGGACTTACATATGTACCTATGGATAAAGTCTCTTAATAGCCAGAGACTCAATATAGTACCAGTGTTACGCTAGAGTTGAGAAAGTTATATGTATGGTTAATTATGTTTTTAATTAAGGAAGTGAGGCTTGCTGGCCATTCCCTGTATCTCCCTACCCTGCAAACAGACCTCTGGAGAAGGATTAACAACATAATACAAAGGAAACATTCTTTTTCTTTCCCTCTCATGCCAGATAAAAAGCATTTGGTAACAGACTTCTTTAATATAACAGGAGATGAAGTGGGACTTGTAGCTGGACAGAAAAACAGAGCAGTTTTTACTTACTATTTTTTCCCCCACTTCAAAAAATGACCCTTTAAGTGAATTCTTCGTTTATAGATATCCCCTGAATCATTCATCCGCTGGAGCACCAAAGAACAAACACACAACATGCAGCCATTGACTTTCACAGCAAGGGTTTGTAAGCACAGGAAGGGAGGACTTGCCTGTAAGGTCTAAATTCAGCAAAGCATTTGCACTTCCATAAGCTAAAAAAATCCCAAGCATGTTCCTATGTCTTCTAAAGACAGTTTATGAGATCAAGGTCTGGTGTTAAGGGCCAGGGTTACTTCTAAAGACTTGGTTTCAAAGAAAGTTCTCTGATACCGTGAAAGGCAAAAGATGACAGAAGATGGGGATCAGGGTAAGGCTTTGTGTGCATATTTTAACTGCTAAACACTACTCCTCCCATCTCCTCCCCAAATTCTGTAAAAATAAAAATTCATTCTTTTTTGGATTATAAATGGAGTTGATCTGATTTAAATCAATGGAATATCTGACTTTATAAATAGGTAAAATATCATACCAGTACAAAAAAAAAAGAGAAATAAACCTGACAGCCTTGAGCACAGCCACAGGTGTCCTTAGGAGTGGGATGTATTCTGCAGGGATAACAGCTCACTCATCTGAACTCAAAAAACTTTGAATTTAGTGCAATAACGTGCAGTGTTCGTAAAGACATTTATAATTATCAATGAATTAATTCTCTATAGACACCTCTAAAGTAGATGGGCAAGAACTGTTATCCTTTATTGTGGGGAAACTAAGAATCTAGGAAAGAAAGCCAGAGCCACACAGTGATGGGAACTAAATGCAAAATTTATATTCCTCCTGACTCCAGATGCCAGTTCCATATTGGATTGAATTCATGTTCATCTCTGTCCTGGTTTCAGCTGGGAGAGAGTTAATTTTC
>VYZW01063659.1:0-11083 GCA_013401315.1 Balaeniceps rex
CAACCCAAAGCATTCTATGATTCTATGATTCTAACTAAAACTAGAGTAAGGAACGTCTAGGAAAGAAATTAAGGAGAAACGTAAGGTGTAATTACCCAGAGAGTCTGTGGCGTTGCTGTTTCTGGAGGAAAGTGAGGAGTCTCACTGGATGATGTCTCAAAACATCCTCCATCCTTCTTTTTCACAACTGCTGTTTGTGAAGGTGCTATCTTTTTCTCTAGGATCAGAATCACAGGTAGTTACAAAAGCCTTCCATAAGGCTCAATAAGGAGTAGCCTGGGGGGGGTTGCTGCAGAAACTTGATAGTTCTCTTATGAACAAAAAGTGGTGTGAAACTTCTGTCCCATCTCACTATTTCATTGCAGGCCAGAAAGAGTTAGGAAAGGAACAGACAAGCCTATAGATCTTCCAATCTACAGCACTTCGCATCTCACTTGTCTCTGCAAATCAACTTATTTGGAGAAGATGCACCTCCTTCTTCATCTGTTTCACCCCCTAAAGACCCAAAAGGCCAGAGAAGTAGGCCAATGGTTTGAAGCAGTAAAAGAAACCTGTTCTATAAATCCACTAGGAGACCCAGGCTATGTGGACATAAACCAAACACAAAGACCTCAATCTTTCTGAATAAAAAAACTTTTCCATCTAACCCCACTGAGAAGAAGATGCAATGAGCTGATGAGGAGTTAGTAGACCACAGGCCTGTGTGAGCACACAATTCTTCTATTACACCAGGCTAGCTGGGAGCTCACAGGTGCAGGACTCCGTGGAGATCTTGCTGGAGATCACATACACTGCTTCTCGGGAGAGGCCATTAACTGGAGTATGCTGTCAACCAGGTCAGCTACCTGGCCTTTGCGTCCTGTTCCTCCTTGCTTTTCACACAGATGGAAATACATCTGGGATGGGGTACAGAGAAAGTGAGGAGCAGCTGACGATGCCAGACACATTTCACATGTCTGCATCGTATTTCTAGCAAGGGGAGCAGATCACCTCCTGGGAGAGGCTGGCAGAGTAATGCTATTGCTTTCTCATTCTCTAAACTCCGGAGCAGCTTAGGTATCTGCATGAAACACTGATCTCTCATGAGAGGCCAGCACTGTGCCAACATGTCATTCTTCTACTGAGAACAAGGTATCTGTAAACCATGAAAATTTGGGACCTCACCTCAAAACTGGACCTGAAAAAAATGAAAAAACGAAGTCAAAGCCCAAAGAAAATGCAAATCTGTTAAGCCTGGAAGCCTACATTTATAGCCTACTTCTAAATCTATCCAACAGTGTATGTCCACCAAGATGCCAGTCTGGGCTTTGTGCCTGGGTTTCTTTTGCACAGAGATGGAAGTCTGGAAGAAGCTGACAAAAGCCCAGGTCTTCCCTGGTTCAGATGCTCTTACATGCCAGAGGATGCACCCTGATGCAGCAAAAGCCCGTGCATCCCATCGTACAGCCATGATTGTGTTCAGTCCAGAGCTAAATTACAAATTCTTTTCATGGCAAATGACTCTAAATACCCTGAAACCCAAGCTGTGTAGCAACTTTTGGTAGATATGTTCTCTGTTTATTTTATAACCATATTCCTGCCGGTACCGACTCTGGGTGAGACGTTTACTGTCTGTAAATGAAACAGTTGTCTGGGGCGAGTCACCAGAGGGAAAGCTATTCTTCAGAAACCACAGCGCTGCTCTCATGATGTGGCCTTTATCATGCACCCAAAAAAAGATCTCACCCATGGAGATCATGGAAAGAGAGTGCGTGTTATCGACATGTTGACATGAGGGAACAAAAAGAGCAATTTATCTGCACAGTTAATTTTCTGGCCCAACAGAAAGAGCATGAATTTCTGTTAGCTGCTCATGCTCCCGATTCTAGTACATTGTACTGGTGTTCTTTTATTGACTGAAGGCCCTTTTAAGCGACAAGGATGACAGAGTTGCAATGAATCTGTGAAAGTCTTGATCAGATCCATCAATCACTGTCACTGACCTCAACCAGGTTATTTACTTTGTTCCGTTCAGAAATGATGAGTAACGTTCATTTGTGCCTGTCACCATGTGCCCAAGACAGCTGTCATATAACAAAAACAGTAGTTTTAAGTAGCAATCTCCTGTACAATCTCATCAGACCTGTTCCTTAGTGCATATATGCCTTTCTTCTTTTTTCTCCAAATGTTTTGAAATGAGCACAAATTAGAAATACAGTGAAACTGGCAGTTCAAAAAAGGCTGCTGTTCTCAAAACATAAATAAGATGGTGACATTTCAGTAAACAGTGTATTTAGTTGCTTAGAGCACCAGTTAGAAGTAATTCCTTCATAAACTCTCATGTCAGGAAATCAGCTCAGGAAAAGCTATTTTCAGCTGACAATTCTGAACCAAGAGATCAGAAATTACACCCTAAATTCAAAAGTCCAGTAGTAGTAAAAAGATAGATTCATGTGGAGATGATCCAAAATTTTTGGCTATATATGTTTTTGCTGTTGAAAAATGCCACTGAGGAGCAAGAAGTAATATTTTTTATCAGACAAAATGACTGTAAAGATAAATAAATAAATATAATAAACGGAGTACACTTTGTTTCTGTCAAACAAGAAAGGCAAAGAACAGGCTAACTGGACCTGTAACCTTGTGTGCTTTTTCCTAGCTATCAGCAGTGAATCTTTCGAAAGATTTTTTTTTTCTGCAAGCTTTACCTCTTAACGCTGTCTTAGCTTTGTTACTTTACACCCTCCTTAACAAAGCAGCAAATGGAAAATCTCAATGGATTAAACGCTCTATTTTGTCTCCACATCAATATTTCATAAGGGAATTACACTTAGTATGTTCCACTCGTCCTGCTCATTATGCCTGGGCGGACAAGCAGGAGCAGGCCAGTGCTCATATCCCACAATGATGTGCACCAGATAACACTAACGCTCGCTAGTTCTTGCAAGCCCAAACTGCTATTATTCCTCACTTGTTTCCTGTTATCCTTGGTCTTCCCACTCTCCCCACCTACACAGCATTAAAAATGTAACACTTAGAAGTACGGCTTTTTGGATCTGTGGGTTTTCCAGCAGCATATTTTGAGCTATTGGCATTTAACGTCACCAGCACTGAAATAACCACCTCTTCCATAGCACTTTTTTCTGTAAATCCCAAAGTCCTCAAGGACACGTAACTATCTGAGGTTTTCAGTTGGGGAAAATGAGGCACCAGTGGAAGTGAGATTTGGCAGCTCAGGCCACTGCCGAAGTCAGAGGCGAAACGCAGCTCTCCCAGTTCCCGCCCCTACACTCTCCACTACGTTTCGGCTTCTTGCAGGCACAGCAAAGGCGACTTCTTCCTGAGGTGGAGCCTCGCTGGAATAATTGGTGTACGAAGTATGAACAGCCCTGAACACCTGACTTACTTGCAAGGAGAAACGGTCCTTTCTCCAAACCAGCAGTTTTGGTAAAGCTTAGATGAGATTGAGACCACTCTCTTCAAGACACTCCCTGCCTACTGCAGGCAGAAAACCCTTCAGGACCCAGCCGTATTTTTCCTCTTTGTTCCATCTCAAGCAGCATGCCGAGCAAGGGGACTCTCCTCGGGGATTTCAGAGTCAGGTGCAAAGAGATCTTGTTCCTTTTGGGCATACCCAGCCATACAGCACATAAACCTTCTTCCTCCTGCTCTTTCCCAGGGCTGACAGCCTGGCCCTGCTGCTGGGACACCCCCAAAGAGTTCAGGGCAGCAGGCAGAGACGAAGCACTGGCAGACAGTACTTATTAAAAGAAATATAAGCAACAGTGGTGGCCACTGATGGAACACCTCAAATGGAGCAAAGGTCTAAAGTTTTACCGGTCCTCATCCTACGTGACCTCTGCTTGAGGAGAAGCTGTCACATTCACAGCCCGTGTTACCATAAAAGCTGGTTGCAAGAACTCTCTAAGACTCATCTTTTGGAGTTTTAGAAAGCAGGCATTCTTTATTACGGCGCTGGGCGCACAGGGGATATCTCCACGTAGTGTGGGCCAGGTTACTTAGTTACAAGGATTATATACAACTAAGATATACATATTCATTGTATTTCCAAGAAATGATTATCATATTCATGTTATTTCCTGGGACTCATTAACATATGTAAATGCGCATGCATACTTATGTCTGTTGGTGGTCTTTCGGGGTCCTCTGGTGGTCGTTGATAGTCTTCCTCACTGTGTTTGCTGCTTGACCCCAGGGTTTTGGGCATGCTCAGTCCATTTTTGGCTTGGTTATACAATTCTACTGATACAAAACTAGCTTGTTCTAGTACATTCTCTTTGTCTATTCTACTCAAGGATACAACGTCCCATAAACTTCCTTTTATCTAATCCTATATAGCAAGCTCCAAGGCCTTCTACCCATAAAGTGTTTGAAATATTCCAAGCTTGGCTATGTTGTTTCATGGGAGAGGAATCATTTGCTTTTCTCAAGCTTGGTATCAGAGCAAAGGTCTAAAGGTTTACCGGTCCTTATCCTACGTGACCCCTGCTTGAGGAGAAGCTGTCACATGCACAGCCCGCTGCCTACTGACTTAAAAATGCACAGCCCTCAAACTAGAAAGCTCTTGGCCACCAGCACATTGCAACCATCAACTGGAATTGTCTCCGCATGCAGACTGTACTTTCCAGTAAAGCCCTGGGGGTTGCGGGGAATATGTAAAGCTCAAGCCTGTCATTATTGCAGGGCAAATCCTTGGCTACAGAACTGTCCTCAGGGAGCTAGGACAGCTTGCGATGATTAAGAGTAGTGCATATTTGTGTTATCAGACCTGGAAAAATATCAGCTGTTGCAATGAAGAAATACTGATTGCTGGGAAAAAGGCAGTCTCCTTCCAAAGGTGTGCTGTTTCTAATGCACTCTGCCCTGGTGCAGGAGCCCGTGCCTCCGGCTGCTGCAGCAAGAGCTACCTGGAGGCCGAATGTCGAGCAGACTGGAGAGCACAGCTGCCCCACTCTTTCCAAAAAGTGATTGTTAGGATCACCATCCGCTGCAGTATCTGCTGTAAATGGCAGATGTAATGAAGCTAACCATTTCTATTTGGCAGCGTTGTCATTAATTAACTCGTTGTCATTAATTGACTCAAGTTCTGTTACCAGTTTCAGTTGCTTGCAACCATGCCTGTGACCAACTAGGCGGGCTGCAGCAGTTAAAAAAGAATCAGCTCTGAGAAATGCGAAGTAACTTGTCGAAATCTGGACTGCCACCACACCCCTGTGAACTACAGGTAGGTGTTTGTCACTTGCTGACAGACTGAAGGTTTGCACGGCTACCTTTTGGGCGCACAGCAACTGCTGCCTACCTGAAATCTCAGAAAATTGTTCTCTCTGTGAAACAACTTAGAAAAAAAGAAATAAGCCACCAAAGGCTACATAATTGAACACATGGTGTCAATCAATGACACGATCCATGCATGGCTAAGAACAAGCATGGATGATGCTGAGCATCTGCATGCAATTGTGGAAAGAGGCTTACTCTCCTGAAGATGTTGAAGTCACATCTGAGTAAGATTTGTCAATGCAAAAGATGTCATGTGGAAACGGTACTATTTTATGGAGCAAACATAGACACCTGTGAAGAACTGCACACAACCTAATGCTTAATGGTCTGGATCTTCTTGAAAGAGCCTTCTAGCACTATGAACTAAGCCAAAGCTGCAAATCAGAGGACAGACGTGCTCAATTTCAGGGAAAAGGAAAAAGCAAAGGAAGGCCCTAACACAAAGCTGGTAAACACAAACACACACACATACAGAGCAAAATACTTGTGAATTATTCCATATGTTACTCGACAAATTTTAAACTGCAGTTTTTATTTTAAAATGTTCATGCTTTCCAGCATGACCTCTTTATTACACCTGACACTGACGCACAAGATCTGGTCACACAGGTAACAGCTGGCACCAGATCCAGGTAGCTGCCTTTGAACAGAGCATGGATCTTCCCCTCCTTCTGTAACTTCATTAGAGGTTGTCTTCAAAGCAGCAATCATACACCTTTTCCAACACTCCCAGGAACATGTAAAAAACTGAGTACCCAAGTAAAATTATCTTGCTCCCCTTTCTGCAGGCTGGAGAACAGCTCTTGAGACAAGATATTTTACTCCAGGGTTGTTCTGTTTCCTTGTCACCATTCCTCCTATGGAAAGTTGATCCCTGAACCCTTGGCTGCATTTGGCATTGATATAACCATCTACATAAGACCACTGCAATTAAGGGAATGCTAATTTATACCATGAGTCCACGTGTTCATGCCAAGGGTTGGATTTGCTATTTAATCCAGCAAAATGAATCTGAGATATTTTTTCAATGCTATGCAAAGGTGCCTGATTAGCTTTCAAAACTGTGAAATAAAAAATAGAGCAAGATATTTTGTTCTGTATTTTGTGCTAATGGTTTAATCTCAGCAGGATAGCTGTTCCACAAAAGCTTTGAAAGGCATACAAATTAATTATATCTATCACAGAAACCATCGCAATTTCCACATCTAATTAGCACAATGTGGCAACATTCACAGTGATATGCTGTTCACCGTAATCTCCTTCACATTTATTTTCTGCTTTCAAAGTAATGTGAGGGAAGACAGCCGATCTCACATTGTACACACCAAGCCATAAACATTTATCAAGGTGTCAGCCGAGACTAACACTCCTAGGTTGTCAATATTCAATCTGCAGTAAAATCAGATCATAGGCCATGAGACCCAGTTCATCGAGTCGAGTTCAGTGCAGATGCCGAGCTGGATGTCAGGAAGCTTCTAAACGAAGCACACGCAATCTTCTGCCCCTTTCGACCATGGAAACACCACATAGTATCTGCATATGCACGCTACATATGCACGCTACATATGCACAGCATCACCCCACAGCACACCTTCTTGTTTTTAAGAACAGGCTGCATCAGCACTCCTGAGAAATCACCACATTGCACTTGTGGACAGGCAGCCTCGACCCCATTGCTTATGTGACAGAGTCCAGCACAGGACCAAAGGGCTGTCATTAGCTTTCAGTGATGGGATAATTTCCAAGAGCACTCTGTCCATGGGGACTTTGTGTAACCTGCTAGTAAAAACCACAGCTGCTATCCAAGGAGCTCTGCCCCTTGCTCCCCTTTCTCATTTGTAGAGATGCCGAAGCCATCAAAAGGTGAAAATGAAAGGAGTTATGACCCTCTGTTAGCAACCCAATGTGGTAGCCATATGCTCTTCATTGAATGACTCTGAAAATGGCAGGCCACTGTACAACCCTGTTCTTCCTGCCTCCTCTTCCCTTCCAAAGCAGGACCACAACTATTTCTGGTTTTTTATAAACTCTCAGGAGTGTGGAAATAACAACACTCATTTGCCAGGTTAGTAGAACTTCTTGCATTTCAAAGACCTCTCTGTGCTTTCTAAAGTCTAATGAACTTGGCTTGATGGAAGCTCACTCCTCCAGACTATTCTGAGAGGAGCATTGAAAAAGAAGACCTGCCCTTGGGCTGACTATCAGTAGCCATGTTTTCATCCCCTTTGTGCAGCTCAAATGTGAGACAACCTCAGGCCTGAAGCCAGATGCCTTGTGCTAGGCTAGGGCTAGAGCAAAGAGTAAGGAGTGGGGGCAGCTGAGACCCTGAGTCAAACCTTCAGCTAATGTGGTAATACAGCCACAGCCTGAAATGCTGTTGTTTCCTACAGCACAGGCTGAGAGTACTACAATGACACTATGTAAATCCCACCTGCTCTGAGCTGATAATCTTATTCTCCTTGAAGAGACTGAGTCACTGGGAGATGTAAGGTAGTGGTGAAGACTGAAGCAACTTGTTTGACTAGATCTAACGAGAGGACAAAGATCCCTTTGCCTGCTGCTGTAGTCTTGCCGCAGGACTCCCCTTTACCCACTTGGCCAGTAATGGCTCAAGTACTAAGAATTACCTTCAGAGGCAATTTTCCCAACCTGCAGCCAAGCAAAAGCTTTTGCTTTCTCCACACATTCTTTGCAAATAAGCAAAAGCATTTTAGTTTTTATAAAAACACAGACCTGAGCGTAGAAAGTAGCAGCGTACGACCTGCCCCGCATGTTTCCCATTGTTTCCTGTTTGTTCTAGCTCTCTCTTTCAGAGGCAATTTTCTTCCAAAGCTTTCTCCTTTGCAGCACATTACTGTTCTGATTAATCTTCATTCAAACTTCTGTTCACCACAGATGTAGCATCCACCACTGCTGTCATCAGAAAGATGCTTGGGTAACTGCTAAGGGCTTTGGAAAGCTCCCTTCTCAGAACATCAGAACCAACTTTTCCCTTCAACTTCACTTTTTTCCCCTTGCAAGGTCAAAATACTGCAAAGAAGTGTCATCCAAATATGAAAAAAAGAAGAGGTAATTAGATGACTTAATTATTCATGGCTAGATTTCTCTTTTGCAGTGCATGTCTGTTTGTATTACGATATAATTTTCACCTGCTACCATATGCAATATGTGCCTTCCAATTTGATCTTTTTTTTTACTACGTCAAAAAAGGAAATCTAGAGCTGCTTCTCTGCCTGTTCTGTTAATCTGCCCCTGCCCTACTTATTGCTCATACATCTAATTTTGCCGTAAGGTGACACACATCCCTGGCATGGGCATTTCCATTTTTACATTACTGTGGCTTGGCAGTTTATTTTTTACTTAGGTGTGTCCTTCCTAAACAGGCAAGCTAATGGAGGAGATTTACTAATTCCATTACTCATTTTATCTCATGAGTCTCAATTTGTCATAATTTGCTGTGTCTACTTCTGACATCTCACTTCTTGTATCAGGTAGATATATATTCTCCTTGGAAGTATTCTGCTGCTGAATTTTTTTTTATTCTGAGTAATCTCTTTGAAACAGCCTCACATTTGTTATCAAGACCTCCACACACCTCCCAGCACTCAGAAGAGGAAGCACAAATGTAACTGATTGTGAATTCTGTAACTTGGCTGATGTTCCTGTAATTTGCTAATACTTTCTACTTTCTCAAGAAATATTCATTTCTGTCTACAGACTGCTAGATGCTGGGGGATAGAGTCTTCAGGGAACTCAGGGAAGCTGCCAAAGGAAAACTTCCACAATAGCTCCCTGCTTAAAAATCATCATATCCTGGGATTGGTGCAGACCTCTTGATGCCATTTTATCTGATTAAATCTTTGAGAGGAAGATATGAAAAAGATATGAAGGAAAATATGAAAAGGGAACAATGTTATTTGGTGGATTTAGCCACATAAGGAAACTGTTTTGCAAAAAAGCATGCAAATGCAGTTTTATAGAAAGTGGTGAATAAGTATTTGGCTTTGCTCTTAGAAACCTTTGCTCAGTGGTATTTGCAGGCAAGATTCACCTGTGCCAGTGCATGCTTGGGGGCTGGGAATTGCATGAAAAAATAAGCGTGTTACAATGCAAAATAAGCAGCTGAGACAACAAATACAGAACACTTAATGAAAATGTCCTGGCACACTGTCCGTTGTGCCCTATTCAGACACCTAGATCAAAACCATATGCAAATGCTCAAAGGCATATTGCCAGGTAAAAGCAAACTCTTAAACAGCTCTGGATATAAAAGTAGCTCCACTCCCACACTTTGATAATCCAAAAGACACTGTTTTTTTAATCTAAGTTCTTCAACAAATATATTTATTTTAACCAAACCCGTGTTAAAAAAAAACAACAAAGCAACCCTTCCCCTCCCTTTTTTGTTTCTGTTATGTTTGTATTTATCGCATTCATATATGCTGCAACATTGATATAAATTCCAAGATAACTTTGAGGGGAATGAAAACAGAGTTTATTTCTCACAATTTCTTTGTCTCTGTAAAGGCTGGGTTCTGGCTCCACTGAAAAGGCAAAGATTAATTTTCTCATTGAAGTTTTGGACTGGGACTCAGAAGACATAGTGCTTGCTACATATTTGGGTTGCTCTGCATGCATCACTTAGTTCTGTACCATACGACCTGTTTCAGCTTCAACTTCTTTCGACATCCCTTCCTTCTTCTACCCCTTATCAAACCCTGCGAGCTTGAGCCCAGGAGAGCATAAGAAACTAATCCCACAGTCTTTGCTCCTCGGCACCGTTTGGGTAAGCAGAATGATGGAAAATATCACTGAATCAATATTCTGGAAGAGGAAAGACTATGGGTTTGGAATCTGAAAAATTAGTTCTTCTAACTATTTCTACAACCCTTGTTAGCGTACTGTTAGATTATTACAAAAGTAGTTCTTGGGAAGGGAAAACTGTTCAATGTAAAGTACTTCTTGGGAAGGGAATACTATTCAATGTGAATAAGGTAGTGAGACAGCAGAAAGAACAAGGTATGGGGGTTTAGATCAAATAGTTTTAAACATGAGCCTGTACTGCTTTGGAATTTCTGGAAGACTATAAAATAAATTTACAATTTAAAAAGCATTAAAAATACTGAGAAGACTAATAGAACAAAGTGAACTTCACATGAGTAGAGTCGGTTCACACAGGTCTTTCTGTAAGGCAAGTCATCAACACCTTGTTTTTAATGAGATTGGAAAGGGAGATAACACCTGTGTTACGCCTACTTACGGCTACACACAAGGATTTCTGTGCTTGCAAGGAGTTCACATGGGTGTAAGTGGAGCTCGCAGAGACCGACACGACCATCAAACCAATATAATTCAGCTCATCCCATGGCTGCTCTGCTCATTTCAAAGCCAAAAGTGGCATCCGGATTAGGTATCTGGAGAGGAAGGGAGCTCTCTGGAAAGACAACAGAATCGCTCTGCAGTAACGAGAGGTGGAACACCGTAAGAATAATAGAAGCAAGAAACACCATTTAAGAAAGCAGGAAAGAAAGAAGATGGGATAACTGTACACAGGAGAGAGACACAGGCAATGAAAAGACTTATCAGCTTTAAAACCTGCTGCAAGCAGAACCTACCCGTCCCATCACCAATATAAAGCAATGATGTGACTTCACATAAATACAAGTTGAATACAAAAATCTTAGTTTTCAACTGTGTCCAGCACACCAAATATCATTATCATTAATGGGAATAGTCAAATGTCACCGTCTGGTGTTGCAGGAAGCATTGCAGCTCCCGGACCAAGGCCTCCTCATCCAGCCCGTGG
>VYZW01063660.1:0-15197 GCA_013401315.1 Balaeniceps rex
CCTGCCAGGCCACACTGCTGACTCCTGCTGAGCCTCCTGTCAAGCAGCACCCTCAAAAGTGTTTCCACAGCGCTGTTCTCCAGCCACTCCTCCCCCAGTTTAGTCTTGTGTCTGGTGTTACTCCATCCTAGGTGCAGAATCCGACATTTGTTCTTGTTCTATTTCATGCCATTGGTGATTGCCCAATGCTCCATTCTATGCAGATCCCTCTGCACGGCCTCTTGTCCCTCAAGAGAGTCAACAGCACCTCCCAGTTAATATCACCAGCAAACTTATTAACCATGCATTCAACTCCTGCATGCAGATTATTGATAAAAAACATTCTTTGATCTTTCAGTTTTTTCTCTGGCTACTTTTATGTTTTTCTTTTTGCTATCCAGCCCTTTTCCACATGAGCACTGGTTATGCTGAACACCCTGAGCCCCAACACCTATCCCTGTGGAACTTTACCAGCAATCACTCCTCCCTTGTGAAAGCTTACCGTAGATCAAGTTTCATTTTAAAGAGATTTAAATCTATTAGAAATCCTTTTCTTCTTGTTTCAAGGCCGATTTCTTTTTTTTAAATCCTGTTGAAGGATTTTAACATGACCTTTTGGGTTTTTTTTAAGTGGAAAAACACTATACCATCAGAATCAGTTATTGACAGGTTCATCAAGTCCTTCCAGAAACTCAGATAAATGGGAGGCATAACCTCCGTCTCCATAATCCATGTTCACTTTTCCCAATGTAAGGTATAAAATAGATATATCCATGTGTCTCTTTTTTTAAAAATAGCACTTCTATTGATTTATCCAGTAAAGAAGTGAGAATTACTGGTCTGTATTTCTATGGATTTGTCATGGAGTCTTTCAGAATGTATTAGTGTCATATTTACTACTTTCCGTTCTAGTTTTAGGACTTACTTTAAAGACAATTTACACATCACAGTTAATCATATAGCAATATCCTGTTTTGAGATCCACCAGAGTTTTAGGTGAATACCTACTGATGCATGTGGTTTGATACTATTTATTGATTTTTTCCTACATTTTCCACAAACAGTTTAATTTCAGAAGTTTCCATGTTAAAAAAGGCTCCACTCTAGGCTTTCCCTGAACAATTTCATAACAAATACTTATTCAATACCTACTTCAAAGAACTAATTTGTTTTGCCTGCTGGGGTCTCTCTTTGTTGAAACCCTTTTTTGCTTCCATTTTCTACAGGTGGCCTTATATACAGCTTGCTGATGGGGTTTTTATTGTTAGCTTTGCCAGTTTTAGCATATTGCTTCTCATTGTGTCTCTTGGCCTACTTTATTACGGCTTGACATTAACTTGCCAGAATGTAATGTTCTTTTCTGTTTTCTGTCTCTAGACACAATGTGTATTTTTTGAAGGAGATCTGTTTATGTCTAAGCACTCTCTTTACTTTGTTGTCTATCAAGGCTTCCTTTAGAAAGGGGAGACGCTTTTAAAAGAAGTCCACTATTGTGAATTTTACATTTTTCACACCACTTGCAAACACTTAACTACTGCTTTTAATTTGCGCCCTCATTTTTGTATAGTTCGTTTTGTTTTGGGTTTTTTTGAACAGTTAAGCTTTACTGTGACAGATTACTTTCTTGCTTCTACATCTTACAAGGACATTGAATTTGATCACAGGACTCTCTTACTAAGTGCCTTTCCCTTGAAGCATTCAGTTTCTGTGCAGTTCCCAGGGCAAAAATCAAGGACTGCTTCTCCTTTTGTGCTCTCTGATGAGGTGCTTCGAGGGGTAGTCATTTGTAGCACTGAAAATGTAGTTTTCTCATGATACCTCACTGTGACTTACACAGGCATGGCTGAAGTCTGCCATTGTTACTGCTCTTTCTGTCCTTGAATCCTTGCACTCCATGCTACCATATTGGTCGAGTGGGCGACAGTATATCCCTAATAATATTATGCTTTATATGCAGGCATAGTATTTCAGGTCATTACTGATTCTCTATTACCTGTTGATGGTATTCATTTATTTACCTCCTTTGATTTTAATTTTCCCTAAATGTACAAGGTTTTCTCTGATACCTCTACATAATTGAATGTTGGTATCATGGTGTCTTAGTGATACCTTCTCAGCAAAGCCTCAAGCCTGGACTAGACAACCTCCAGAGATGCCTTCCAAACAGCACTTCTATGATATACATTACATCTTGCTCTGAATTTTGTGTTACCCAATCACAGGTTTTAAGGTTTCTTTTTATAAGATTCTTTTTTTACTGTTCCCTACCCGAAATATATTAAAATCTGTCTTTTTGCCTTACAGAGTTTTTGTAGCTTCACCCTTGGAGCCTTCCAGGTGAAGACTAACAAAATTTCTTGTTAGTCTTTGTTTTAAAACATCTCTAACTTATTTCAGTCCCAGAAGCTTAATTCCATACCAGCTTAGGTGGAACCCACTTCCTTATAATCTTAAATCCCTTTTCACCACGCTATTTTCTAAAGTATATTTTGGGACTGTGTCTTTCTACTTTTCATGCTTCAGCTACTGGGAATATTTCAAAAGTATTACCATGAGGATTTTAATAGACCTGATTGTTTTATATTCCTAACCCCTTTTAGGTTATTTCTCATACATGATCGTGTGCTGGCAACAGTTACAAACTATCACAGCCAGCTCAAAAGGAGAAGTTTCTGATCTACTTGATTATATAGTATTTATTCATAATGCTAACTACTATCTAAGGAGGGTCAGGTGTTGTCCTCATTTAAGTTGAGGCAAATTTTTCATCAGTTTCAGCAGGAACAAAACCTGTCTCATGTTTCCAAAGCTCCAACACAGACTTCAGCAATCAAAGGTCCTCCTGACACCAGTTTGCAGACTTGGAGCCTGTGACCACCGACCTGTCTGGATGTATAGATATGAAGTGTGGCTGTTGACCATGGAGGAGATGCGCATCCAGGCTACCTGCTTTTCAGCCTGTTAAAGGTGAGTGAGTCCTATCACGAAAAGTAAACCAGAGGGAACAGCAGTGAATACAATGCACCCTACAAAAGCAGAACTTTCATTAAGCTCTAATAGCTGCAGAGGATTTTGTATATGCTGATGACTGACTTGAGCCCATCACCTCTGATCTCTGCCATCTAGCATAGGCATTACAGCCTGCTTTATGCATAGTTTAACAAAAAATCTGTTTTTTTTTTAAATGAAATCAGTACCTAATCCTCTATAGTGATTCTGCTAAAGAAACAAAATTTCTCCCACCCTTCCCCAGAAAAGGGCCTGCTATTTTTTCCTCTTCCTACCACATGCAATGTATTTTCATTCATTCCTCCTTGGTACTTAGAGACAAGTAAGTGTCCAGCTTCATCCTTCATTCATCAGTAATGACAAGGTGTTACATCTGCTTGTTGAGCTGATGCAAGATTAACAGCTTCAAAGCAGCCTGACATAGCTCTTGGTACAGACAATGGAGGGACAGAGGATTTCCACTGCAATTCCCAGGCAGCGAGAGCCACAAGGGCAGTTGCAAGTGAGCAAGACAAGCAGCAGCTACCTGTGAAAGAAAGAGGCAGAGAAGGAAAATTTGCATGCCAGAAATGTGCTTAAATGCAACTGCATTTTAACCACTGCTAAGGAAGTCAGTGTTGCTTCTGTGAATAATGACTGTAAATACTGAATAATACTTCTGCCAAGCCAGGCGCTTAGGAACATCTGCCCTTTTGTTGGGGACCATGATCTAACCCCACAGTAATTTATACTGGCTTCATCTCTGGACTGGACTGCAGCATTATAAAATACCCATGCACAAAGCCTTCAGCATGAAGAAGAATTTCTTGATTATCTTTGAAAGGCCATGTCAATCAGAAGAGCTTCCTGAAGACCAGAAGA
Organism: Balaeniceps rex; assembly: GCA_013401315.1. Lineage (NCBI taxonomy): Eukaryota > Metazoa > Chordata > Aves > Pelecaniformes > Balaenicipitidae > Balaeniceps > Balaeniceps rex. The sequence goes on from VYZW01063660.1 coordinate 3,850, forward strand.
AAGCAAGTGTCACTCTTCAAGGCTGTAGTCCTTGTTTTAACTGATCCTCTGGGATATCATCATCTTTAAGAAGGGCAAGAAATAGGATCTGAGGAACCACAGGCTCGTCAGCCTCATCTCAATCCCTGGGAAGGTGATGGAGTAACCAATGCTGGAGCAGGGGGACTGGACTAGATCTTGAGAGGTTCCCTCCTACCTCAGTGATCCTTTTAGCACCACTGAAAATTACTGTTATTCTGGAAAGTTCACCTCTGAAGGAAAATGTTTTCCTTGGCTTGACACTGGGGAATGAACTCCCCCAGGAACTAAGGATGAACAAAGATCTGGCTACCTTCCACATGACATACAAAGCACATCCTTTTGATCTTGGCCACCTTAACATATACACAGCACAGTGTCTGTGTTTGCAGATACTGACTGGAAATCACTACTCAATTCAGAACAAGGCAGTCACTCCAGTGCATGTACTTTGCAGGGGTGGAGGGAGGAGGAGAGAGAATGAATATGGGATAATGTAAAGAGAACATAGTCCCCTTTAGAGCATCACCAGAAAGTTTTTGGATACTGCAGAGAGAATGAAAGTCTGCATAGCATACAACTGAGTTATGCCAGAAATATATTCTTGGCTCAGCTTTACAGATTGCACAGAGAAAATGCTTCCCAACTTTGGTTTTGTTTAACTAAGATCTCCATTACTTTGCAGAAATTTCGGATGAAGATTCTTAATAGCTGGTGTTGGACACACTGAAAAGTGCTTCAGTGACTCTTGTGCCAGAGCGTGCAAAAATAGCTGCTACTGAATGGGTCCTAAAGTAAAAATGCTATTGTCACCTTCACCTTCCAGTGCTACTACTTTATTGTGTGCAAGACATGGTAATATGTGAGACAGTTGCTCATTTTTTAAAACATTCCCCTTAATTGGATTTAAAAAAAAATCCACAACTGTTTATTGTGGCTCTTGTCCCTCACTGCCACCAGAGACAGACAAACCTGCATCCTATGTGAACACTATTTAGGACACATCATCCAGCTGACATCTTAATAAATGGTATTTTACAGCCATCAGACACCAAGATACCATTACCTTGTCAACCTAATTGGACTTAAATCCTACTGGGATCGGACTAAAAGCAAGGGGAAAAAAACCCCAACCAACAATTCAACTGCCCTCTGCAGCTCCTGCCACCTTCTAGCCCTTAATTACTCTACCACACCTCCACCTCCGACAGTTCCTCCAGGCTGGAGAGGTACCAACCTCCACTCAGCAGGTTTCTGACTCCCTCTGCTGCAGCACCACAACTGGTCATACCCACAACGCAGCAGCAGAAGCTGCTGGCAGCCTTGTTCGTTCAGATTGCAGGCTCCTGGGGGAACGTCACAGCCTAAACACATCAGAGCCTCTAAGACCCGCTCTGTTGTAAAGGCTTATTATGATCACCATTTATTGAAGCCTTTTAAGACTAAATTTAGGTCGTTCCCACTATGACTCATTGACTTCTCTCAGAATTTCTCACACATCCTATTCACTTGTGTGTTTGATGCCTCAGACACTTCAGATGCCCTGCTTTTTGCATAATTTAATATTTGATTATAGTAAAAGAAAGCACACATTGTCTTGAAGAACAGAAAAAACATCATCTGGGGTTTTCTCTAATGCCAAGAGCAAATTAATCTTTCATGGCACCGTGGAGTAAGAAGACAGTCCCAAAAGTATATAAAGAGTCATTCTCTAAATGTGGTACTTCGTTTCTTACAAGTCTTGTTTAAATTGTTTTGAGAGTACAGCAATTGATTTAGAGCTAGTATTTGGCAAAGATCTGCTTGAGGGGGAAGCTCTTCTAGAGAGGAAGGGACCCTGATGTTGTGTCTAGCATTTCTAAACACGTGAAAGTTATGCCACATGGATATTAAGTCAGAAGTGTACAACAGAACACGAAAGAGGGAAAACAGGCTTCTCAGAGAGATTTTCCTCATTCAGATAATGGTCCTTGTTCAGCATTAGGTAAGAATTCTCCTGCAAGTATTTTTTCAAACTGCTATGAAATGACACAGGCAGGGACCAGTCCAACCAACCTGCAGAGATGACACTGTATTTTCCAAGGTGACTGAGACATACAATGCTTGAATGCTAAATCACAACATTTCAGAAAAGGGAAATCCAACGTGAGCTCTTAATTTAAGAGGTTATTTGCAATTCCAGTTCCCTTGAATTGCAGTCCAGAACTCTACCCACCAAGCAGAAAACCACTGTGGTAGTGTACACAACAGCAAAGAGTAAAACAGTGCCTGCTTAAAAGACTCTAGCTGAATAACCATTAACTCTAAGGTAGAAAGTGATTAAATTTCCTAGGATGAAAACTTGATAAGCCTACCTGTGCAGTCTATACAGAACATTGACAGCCTCTATCCAGCTATCAGCCAAAATTTAGAAAAAGAAGCTGCAGCATAGTCTCCTACTAAAAATACATTACAAAACAGCAGACAAGTGGATATTTCTCGTTCTTAGCTTTACAGTAGCCCTTGACAAATCTGCAGTCAAGTCCTTGGCAGCAACTGTCCATGAAAACACATTTCAAATAGGAACATGATGTGGATCTAAAAATGGGCAAACTACTCATTGTGTCTTTGCTCTGGCTCTGTAACACAAGATCAGTTTCAGACACTGAACAACTTACTCCTGTTCCAATACACAATACCCCGTGTTCAAGGTTTCCCACAGGCAAGCAGCTGTCAGATGCAGCTACAGCTAGATGACATACCTTGTATATAGAATGACTCCTTGAAGCATTAACTGACCCACTGATTCATGTAATGCTGGGCAGCACTCTTACCCGAGCACCAAACACAGCTGATCCAATACATCACTGATCTGGTAGAGGAGCTGCCTCAAGCCCGCTGAGACATAGCTACTAGCTGGTTAAACACAGGAGATTCAGCTGTTGCAGGAGATGGCAAAAGCCATTTGTGCACCTCTCAACTTCAATGAGACCCAAAAGACCTGCACAGCCTGTCCCAGTCCCTTTCAGACACTGTCTATCAGCCATAGAAAGATCACCCAATAAATAATTAATTTATTACAAGAGCAACAGGCACCTCTTACTCGCCCCAGAAATTGCTGGCTAGAGCTTTACTCCTGGCAGGTCCCTCCCAGTCCTCACAGGTCTGCTAGGAACAGATTAACTCCTCATTTTGCAGAAGTCAACCTTTACCCTGATGCTCTCAGCAGGACTAAATAGCCTCATGCTCACCAAGTACCACTAGCTCCTCACTCTTTTGGGCCCACCAAAATCTTCAGTGTAGCCCAACATTGCCACCAAGCCTATCACATAGCACTGTGGGTCTCAAAATAATAAAACAAAGACAGATGAGAAAAATCATCCAAAGACTCATTACAACTAAAATACTTTTGTCTCTTTGATATGGCAGAGCAATACATTCTTGCTTGATCCATCACACATCCTTTCAGTTAGCTTTATTGGTCCCTATTGAAGAAATCACACAGAACTGGATGGATCAGTGAAAAAATAGTATTTCCCTTGTTAAATTTGCCTTAAGTTTACCTTAGTTAGAAGCACAAGCACTTTGATAAGTGGATTGACATCTTAAATAAGCTCTGGTGAAACTGGGTAAATGCTATTCTGTACTTTTCTGAAGGGTTATGCAACTTTAAGGCAGCTACTTAGGCAGAACTGTTCTCCAGAAGAAAAGCTCTTGGGTAGCTGAATATTTTAGACTCTAACCTCAGACATTTTCTATGATGTGAAGGTTTCTGAGGAAGAAAAGTGAATCAAAGTCAGGACTGTACATTTCTTGCTGAATCTTAATGAGCAAATTTAGAATTCAGGAACATGAAAAGGGTAGTCCCTGAAGCCCAAATGAAAGAAGCTTTGGATTTAGAGAAGATTTTGATTAGATTTTCATAGTGATTTAAAATTACTCACATAATGCAAAGAATATGCCAAGGTATAATGCAATATGATTGCCGGTGATGGCAGGCTAGCAAACTGAGTCACTGAATGCTCAAATGCTTTAGGGAATTTAAGGCCAATCTGAAGTAAACAATAGGTATATTGCTGCTTTAAATTATCATATAACTCTGAGCTACAGAACACTTTGTGGCATAAGGAGTAATTTGACTTTTTCCTCCTGCAAGCTGACAGCTTATGGCTTTGCACAGTGCACTCTTAGGGTATAATACAGAAAAGCTGCTTAGAGCTACTGAGGAAGAGGTTTTTTAAAAAGTTTCTGAACTCGTCTACAGGCATGCAATAGCTCAAATATCATGGTGAAACAGCCCTTGAGCTCACTGGAGCATTTCGTTTACTAGGAATCAAAGCAGCTTTCCTGATGAGTGTAGTAAAGAATGGATAAATGAACAATATACCTGAGAATGTGTACTAGCCACTGAAAATGAACTACTACAAAGCCAGGCAGTAATTCTTATGGGTGAAGCTTGACATACGTGGACTATGCTCTGCACTGCAAAGCTCCTATCCTTCTGTTATTTCATCTACTGCATGTCCATAAATAATCTGCACCATTTTTTATTTTTTCCTCAGCTGTCTGTATTATCACAATAGAATATGATTGCTATGTTTTTGAGCGATCTATCCTTTTAATGATAATTTTGTCTCTGTAACCATGCAGAGTAAATCTTATAATTTCTGATACACTTAAAATTTTCTTCCAGTATTATACAGATCTACACAGTGGATAACAAAAATCACTCTTCAGATTGCTAGACCAGCTCAGCCAACTGCCTGGAGGATATCAAAAGAGTATAATGAATCTACATAAACTAGAAATCCAGATTTCTACAATATAAATTATTTTAAGGTGTACCTACATGGGAGTAAGGTACAGAAGAACTTAGAGGTGTTACATTTTCCAGTTTTACAGATACACTGCAGTATCACTATACCATTGTTTCAGAACTTATGATGTTAATTACTTGTTCAAACCTCACAATTTGATGGTAAAACAATGTATTTTTACTTTCAAACTCCAGTTATTAAAAAGAGGAAAAATATCTTGGGAATTCTGAAAAATAACTTTTCTTAGGGAAAAGATGCTTATATCTAATTTAATCAGAGACCATTATAAAGAGATTACATTACTGTGAAGACATTCTGAAAGATCACCTCCTCTGGATCAACAAAACAGAACACTGTTGAAATTAAAAATAAGTATGTTTTTTGTTAACATCCAAATAGACTTATTTAACTTAGCTATTAAATTGCTAAAGCCAAAAGAAACTCCTAGAGATCTTATCTTTGAAAGGTAAAATGTCTTTTTTTTCCCCCTGGACTTAAATGAAATCATACACTACAACGACACTTATAAAATAAGCGTGAAGACCTGCTGCTAACATTTAAAAATAAAGTTTCTGGATGAGTTTAACATGAGAAAAGCCCACCTTAAACTACTGCATTGTGAAGATCAATTGAGAAAATAACCAGTTTATAACAAACTATGAATGTGTAACCATACAACCAAGGTAAATTGCCAGTGTGTGGAATTAACAGTTAACGAGTTTGTTAATTTAACGTATGAGTCAGCACACAGCCAGCTTCAGGTCCTGAAGCAGTTCTGCTGAAAGCAGTCAGACTCCTATGGGTCTCAAGTTAAACAGTTCACTAACAGACTAAATCAGGACTGAAGTATTTTGGTGAGCTGAATTCACAGCAGTTCATCTTTCTTTACAGTATCTAACCATGAGCCTGATATGGCTCCAAACTGTAAAGCACATTAACTGATAGCAACCACAAATCTCCAAACAGTTTTTTTTTCCTTCCCATTTTATTTCTCTTTTCTGTTCTAGAGTTAAGTAACAAGCTGAACAAAGGAACGGTGACATATGAATTGCATAACAAAGACTTACTAGGGAAAGATTTTCACATTTTCTCTTTCCTGAAAATGTTCAATAAGCTGGAACTTATAGAAACCAGTTTTAAATCACAATCAGCATTATATACAAAAATGATGACTAACAGAAATTACAGTGGCTCTGCATGGTCCTAACAGAGTTGGCGTCACAGACTGGCATGGAGAACTACAGGACTGCTATTTCTTCATCTCCAGGATTGCGCTTCCTGGCCCTCGGTGTTTGGCACTGCATATGTTGCAGAACTGGACAGGAGATACCTAGAAATGAAAAAGAAAACAAGAATCTCTTAGAGAGATGTAGCCACATTAGAATGTGGGAAGATGAGTGAAAAATGCCTTTCTCAACATTACTATTCACAGTCAGGCTGTTCCCTATAGACTGTCGTGGTTTAACCCGGCAGGCAGCTAAACACCACACAGCTGTTCGCTCACTCCCCCGCAGTGGGATGGGGGAAAAGAATTGGAAAAAAGGTAAAACTCGTGGGCTGAGAAAAGGAAGGGAAATAATAATAATGATAAAAGAATACATAAAATGGGTGATGCACAATGCAACTGCTCACCACCCGCTGACCAATGCCTAGCCAGTTCCCGAGCAGTGGACGTGTCCCCCTGGCCAACTACCCCCAGTTTTTTGTTCAGCATGACATCATATGGTATGAAATATCTCTTTGGCCAGTTTGGGTCAGCTGTCCTAGTTGTGTCCCCTCCCAGCTTCTTGTGCACCTCCAGCCTCCTCGCTAGCAGGGCAGTATGAGAAGCTGAGAAGTTCTTGACTTAGCGTAAGCACTGCTCAGCAACAACTAAAACATCAGCATGTTATCAACATTATTCTCATCCTAAATTCATAACACAGCACTACGCCAGCTACTAGGAAGAAAATTAACTCTATCCCAGCCAAAACCAGTACAGACACATTCATGGCTAGGTGTAGAAAGGTGATACAGTGGAACACAATAAAGCAGGCTAGTCTGGAGTCAGAGAGCAATAGACCTCACCACTCACTCCAAGTGTATTGCCACCACCCTCCAGGAGGGTGAGGTCAAATTTCCTTCAAACAAAAATGAAAAACACAGAGTAAAACATGTTGCTGATTATCTTCATAGATAAAGAGGAGAGTAAGTCACTTGGTCGGCTCCACTGACCACTGGATGTCTTGGTTACAGCTCTGGTTTTGGATATTGCTCCAAAGATTCTGAACAGCTGAGAATACGTCCTGAATACTGTCCATCTGATATCAAATATGTGTTTATTGTTACTCCTGTGTTTAGCTCCGTGCAATGCTTTATGCATGTATTACGTTCCTTTCAGCATGTCACCAGTAACCAATATCAGTAACGCAACTGATTACTTAAAGCCAAGAAATACTACAGCAGTGAAGAATTTGGCTCAGATATGCATACCTGTGTATTCATATGTACTATAGAAAATGTATCATGTAATATCCATGTCACACTTAAAAATCCCATCTGACAAGTTACCCCGTCCCACCACTGTCCCAGCAAATTGAGAATGCTAGAAAAATTTTAGATTATTTCTCAAGTAACAAAATTTGTGCTAAATATTGTTTGAATAAATATTTACTAGTTGTTGGGCCTTCTTTTGCAAATGATCCAATTCATTAAGATTTTCATAACATATTTAAGTATACATGCTGTACCATATGGCTACAAGCACTTTGCTTGGTTACTTGCAGATTAAGTGATTCACCAAAGTTATTTTTTCACTAGATGTTCATTTTCAGAGACAGATACAGAATAAGAAAAGCTTAAATTCTATTTTCTTTGCAATTTTGTTACCATTCTGATGCTTTCATTCCTAAATTCAAAACTGGTTATATCCAGAAGTTACTTTTTTGGTTTGTTTTCATTGGAGGGAAAAAAAAAATCCCTGATGAAGAAAAACATATTCTGAGCATAAAGATAATTACAAAGATATTTAAATATTCACTCTGAAATGAATGGATATTTTTCTTCCAGATCAGAATAATTTAATATGGTTCACTTGAGAAAATATCTTTATTCTTGTCTTTAATTAAACATACTTAAAGTGAGAGCTGCAACAGAAAAGAATTAATTACAAAAAAATCAAACAGGTCATATTCCCTGTACGTCTCAAAGCTGCATTGGACATTCAGATTGCAGAAAGTGATAAAATACTTCTCAAAGAGCAGCAATTTATTTCTAAATTGAATGTACTTTAGTTGCAGTTGCCCTAAACACCCTTTCCCTAGTCACATACTACTACAGGATATCATCACAAATAATTACTGTAATCATATTATAATTTCTGATAGACTCATGCCCTTTTCCACAGTTAACAAAAGGAAATAATTTGTCCTTTTATCTTTGGCAAAGGTGTCAGAGAGATTAAGCTAGTTACTTACTGTGTTGGATACCGGGAGGCACTCTTTGTGAAACATATGTCTGCAGTGGAACACTACCACATTGAAGGATTTGGATGCATCTGGGAAAGAGAAAAGTAAATTCATTACAACAGGGCAATGAAACAAATGATTCAGTGGCTACAGCAGTATATGCCTGCATTCTATTATATGCATAGAAACATCAAGTAACATCTATCAAATTAATTTCCAAATTATTCTGGCTCATTTACAGAAACCATGCAGAATGATGGTTTCAGCTAATGTGTTCCAGTGATGGAATTACAAGACAACTTTATTCTGTGGCTTAAATGCTGTATACCTTTTCACCAGAAATTTTTCATGTCAGTATGTGCTACATGCTAGATTTGGGGAGGGAGAAGAGTAAACTACCACCAAATAATTCAGCCATTTTGAAGAAAAGTTAGCAAAAAAATTCTTGCACTAGTGTGGGGAGAACCAGAACATTAAACAGTTCTAGCGCCTACGCTGCACGCCATGATCTTGAAATTTGGCAAGAAGTTGCCTAAGTGCACGATGTGCCTTTCGATTCCCACGTGAATATTTAGCCCAATTAGAAGCCTACATACAACATCCACATATTCAAAGAATAACCATCTCACTCATCAGCATCATCCACATTCGATTCCTTGGCTCCCATTCCCTCAACACACACACCTCAAGGCACTAGCACATTCAGCTCTGCCAGGTTTTCTATCACCATGTGACTGCTCTGGTCTGTACGCTGGTGCATGTGATCATAGTATAGTTGGTTTTTATTTATTTATTTAAGTGAAAAAAATGGTAGAAACCAAATTAAAAAACTGGAAGTGATTCCTCTGGGCTATGCACGCTCGGCAAACAAAAAAAATAGGACCATTCATATACTTTGTCTTACCAGGTATTCTCCTGGTAAAACTGTTTCTTCTTAAGATGCCCAACACCTATATTGGTATTTCTGAACTACAGTTGCCTTGGAGGATGTACATCTTCAAAATAATATCCTGAATTTCTAGTTTCAAGATTAAGTTTAGAAGATGTTTTAAAACTACAGTCTGTTATAAGTTGTTTCAAATAACAACCAAGAGTTTTCCACCACTCTGACAAGAAGTATGTTCCATAAAACTTTATAATCTACAAGTTCAGCCTAAATCATTCCACAGAGTTGGACAAGATTTGGTGGCAAGAGCTTAGTTTTGTGGTTCTAATAATCTTTGAGAATATGTATGTTAATGGAATTAAAAGTTGCCTTCCATTCCATGAAATTCAAAACAGAAAATAAGAAAGCCAAAGATGAATAAGAAAGAAAATCTGGGTTTACTGCAACAAAAAAAGTTCAAATTAGACTCCACTCCCACGTCAGAATTCATAAGCAAGCTTTGCACAGGAGATTGAAATTTATACAGTGATTACCAAGGGAGACTACTACACATTTCTATGAATAAAAGCAAACAGTAGTTCCTCTAAAAATAAAAAAAATAGACAACCTCTTTCTCTTCTAGAAAAGCATCCTACCTGAAGGAAGTATTGGAGACAGGCATGATTCACAGATATTCTCCTCTAGAAAAACAAAACAAACCAAACCAAACTTGTAACAGCTTTGTTAGCAAAATCCATGTTTACTTTTTTATAAAGCAGGCATGCTATAACAGAAATGGAGCTTGGCCTTAAAGTGTTTACTTAAGATGCCTAACAGTCTATTAAAAATTGAAGAGCAATACTGGAACAGCATTTCTATTTACAGCATGAGAAATGTTTAGATCTTCTGATTCTGATGATGGCAGAACTGCAGGAGTGAGGCTGTCTAGGAACAGCACTGCAGAGGCACAAGGCAAACTCAAAAAAAGGAGCATAGGATGGGTGCCTGATTTCTCTGCAGAATTTTGTAGCAGAAGCTCTGATCCTTTGTCCTTCCGTCAGCTTTTGTCTCTTGGTATTAACACTCAGCTGGTGTGAATTACAGCACTGCTCACATGCATCATTAGCACCCTGCAAAATATTTTCAACTATTTCTGAAAACTATCTTGTAGCTTTTGCTTTGGTTGCAGATTATTATTATCTGACTACCCGTGTTTGCATTGAAGAGCATTTTTCACCTTTATAGACAAACTGCAGGACACAATACATTACTGGCTATGCAGAGACTGATCAAGAGAAATAGCTGCATGCTGGGTCTTGTAGTTTTTGAGATATGAGTAGTTCCTTTGCAAAGGGAAAAGCAGCTAGCATCCTACTACACCCTACAAATAAGGTACAATATTCAGGCTTTTGGGCAGCTTCCAAAGTGGACTGTCATGCGGCTCAGGTCTATAAACCAAGTAAAAGACTTCAAAACCTTGAAAGTCACCACAGTTCCTCTGTACCCACCGTCTACTAGAACACCCTTCATCTGAGTTCGATGCATTTTCTTCAATAAAGAAAGAGAATCGGCAACAAGTATCTTCTTGCAACCTTCCCGCAGCAAGATCTGTTGTGCAAAGAATACAAAATACAGCAGTTGTTCAATAGAGGGGCATATCAACTATCTTGGCAAGTCTCCACTGGGTTTCTGCTGCCACAGAGAGCACAAAGAATGTTTAAGACATTTCAAGCTACTATAAAGGAGAGAAAGGAGGAACCTCCTGTTACCACCACCTCTACCTAAATGAAAAAAACACATCATTAAAAAAAAAAACTCAAAAAAAAATCCTTTACAAATATACTACTGTCATAAATTATGATCTTCTTCCTATGAGCTTGTCTTAACAAAATACAATGGAGAGGGATTTTTACAGTGTCCCTCACAATTGGTTTCCAAACCACTTCAAAACTTATTCTACCCGTATCTTTCCTTTCTTCTTTAGGAAAGGCATTTGATAATCATAAAACCTTTGCAAACACAGCGATTCAAAATTTATTTTGTTCAAACATATTTCCTGCTGAGGTGTCATTTAGTAAGCAGTATTAAATGGCCGTTCAGCTAACCAAAGGTCCAGAGTCCATTCTTCATTAGCAAATGTCTCAGCCCCCTTTCTACTTATTTAATATTTTTGATTAGATTGACATGTCATAGAATCATAGAATGCTTTGGGTTGGAAGGGAC
>VYZW01063668.1:0-21400 GCA_013401315.1 Balaeniceps rex
GATCGCTATGCCCAAGACGGCCTCCAACCATCACATCACGCAAAAGTCCTTCTCTGTTCACAAACAAGAGGTCCAGCGGGGCACCTTCCCTAGTTGGCTCCCTCACCAGCTGTGTCAGGAAGTTGTCTTCCACACACTCCAGGAACCTCCTGGACTGTTTCCTCTCTGCTGTGTTGTGTTTCCAGCAGACATCTGCTAAGTTGAAGTCCCCCAGGAGAACAAGGGCTAGCGATCGTGAGACTTCTCCCAGCTGCTTACAGAATATTTCGTCTGCCTCTTCATCCTGGCTGGGTGTCTATAACAGATTCCCACCATGATATCTGCCTTGTTGGCCTTCCCCCTGATTCTTACCCATAAACACTCAACCCTATCGTCACCATCATTAAGCTCAAGACAATCAAAACACTCCCTAACGTACAGGGCTACCCCACCGCCCCTCCTTCCTTGGCTATCCCTTCCGAAGAGTTCATAGCCAACCATTGCAGCACTCCAGCTGTGCGAGTCATCCCACCATGTCTCCATGATGGCAACTATGTCGTAGCTGCACAATGGCTTCCAGCTCCTCCTGTTTGTTGCCCACGCTGCGGGCATTGGTGTAGATGCACTTCAGTTGGGCTATTGATCCCGCCACCTTTTTGGGGGGAGAAACCCTAATCCCTACGTGACCATTCTCAGGCGCTTTCGTGGTTTCTAACACATCCATAACCTTCGCGTCTTTGCTGCCGCAAAGTTTCCAACGTGCTCCGAAATTCCTCTTGGCCCCGTGAGAGCTGCGTGCTGGGGCAGGTCGCCCTCTCGCTGCTCAGCACCCTCCTGCAAGCTGTGCCTAACCCGACCACGTGCCTTTCAGCATCTCCCCCTGCTCGCTCCTCCTTCACTTATTGTCCTCGTCTCTCCCTAATTATTCCAGTTGCCTTCCTAATACGTTGCAGCACGCATAGGTCAAGAGCAATGGATTGAAGGTAACGCACATCAGTCACCGGCTCTGTGCAAATGGCTGGAGTAATCCCGCACCGGTTAGATCTGTCACCACCAAAACGAGCTGACCTGCCGAAACCTGCTCAGCGCTGCGGAAATGCCACGTTATGCTGAGGGTAATTGGGAGCAATGAGTTATGACTCTTTGGTGGTTAAAGTTATCAGGCACATTTCTCTCAATCTTCCTCCTCCACCTTCCTCCAGGCTGGCTTGGGGAAGCCGGTTTGCAGCACTGGTGGGGTCTGCGCCATGCGGGGTGGTGGGGAGGTGGGGGTCTATGTGTGGGGCACACCGTTGTTGGGGTGTACACGTGGAGTTGGTTTGGGGACCCCCCAACAGATGAAAAACGCAAGCAGGAGGTGAGAAGTGTTATCCCACAGTGTGGTTTGGTATCGGCGTGGCGCATGTGGAGATGCTCTGCTGTTAGAGGGATAATTTGGTGTGTGGTGGAGACACAGAGATGGAAGGAGAGACACAGGGTGGTGGTCACGTATGGGAAGATGCGCCTTGCTTGCCTAGGGCCATGGCTTCTCTCTTGACCAGAGCACCTCTGCTCCTGCCCAGTTCTGTGCTGCCGGCTATCCCGGTGCTGTCCCAAAGCTCCTTGGCTGGGGTGCTGGGGCCAGAGGCCTGGGCGGCACAGCTGGAGAGGTGTTTGGTGCTGTGAAAAACAACTCCTTGGCTTGGGACCCAAGCCCTGAAGGGACAGGAGCCTCTCCTTTTGTGTCCCCACGCTGGGACCCTGCAGCAGCAGCTCAAAGCCAGAGGCCAGTGGCCACCGCATGGGCTCCAGGATTTCCCCGGGACAGGGTCGCCCCATGCCAGCGTCCTGCAGAAGATGCCCTGAGAGTGGAGCAGATATTTCAGGATAATGGGAAGCGAAATGTTGCTGTTACATTCATCGAGGGTGCGTACCTGAAACAGGGAGCGAGGGGAACCGGACGGGTTTGGGATTCCAAGCCAGCTCTGCCATTGCTCCCGGACCAGTAAGACCTGGCCCCTGGTCCCCAGGGCCTCCCTGCCCTCTCCCTGGGCCACCACACTGGGGGGCCAACCTGCTCATCCTCTGCCAGAACACATTAATGGACACCTCGTTAGCTGATTAGCGGATGGCTAATCCCACCAGCTCCCGAAACCACCGTCCTCCTCGGGCAGCAGTGGCAGCGAGGATGCTGAGCATCCCTGCACCAGCGCCGCATCCCTGCGTCGGCAGCAATACGTCTTCCCCGCAGCAAACGCTCAGGTGGGAGCAGGAGCAGGGCATTAATGAGGGCACTAACGAGGGCACTAACGAGGGCACAGGGTAGGCGCTGGTGGTGCAGGGCTGCCCGGGGACAGCTCGTGGACCAGCTCGCCCCTAACGAGAGCCCCCAGCCAACACGGAGGGAGCATCGCAGCAGGCACGCAGGCGAGGAGAAGGCTGTTTGTTTTCAGATTATTGGGAAAGGCTACATTTGTCAAATAAATGATTTCATCGTAACTATTTATTCAGCTCTGTTCCCTGTCCACCAGCATCTTCATTTGCTCTCAGCACAGGCATCAGCCTTTACTTTGCCAAATGTTAGCGCTGGGCAAATATCCTCCGCATCGCTGGCTGGGGCTGGGGAGAACGAGCTGCCGGCTGAGGAAAATTTGTTTTAAACCATATTTCTCCATTCTGCCCACCCCTGTGTTGCTGGCAGGGAAGAGCGAAGGGAATGGGTTATTTTACCACGTAACTCATCTCCTTTTGGAGCCGCTTTGCTCAGTTTTGAGACCATCGGGAAGGAAGAGGACGGAGAGGAGAAGCCTCGGTGCGGAGCCCCAGCATCCTTTCTGTCCGCAGTGGGTGTTTCTGGGCTTCACCTACCTTTCCTTGCAGCGTTTGCAGGGGCATGTTGTACCCAGAGCATGTGCTTCTACAGCAAACGAACAGGGCATGTTGCTGCGCATCCCTATTTAGGGAAAAATCAAAAGAGGGGGGTGGGAATGGGTGATTCTTACCCCCCTCTCCTCTGCCCTCCCCCAGCAAGATACATCGGCTGCTACGTGGACAACACTCGCCGGCGAACGCTGCGCGGCGTGTCCTTCTTTGACTACAAGAAGATGACAGTCTTCCGTTGCCAGGACAACTGTGCCGAACGGTAGGGCGGGAGACAGGCACCACGTCTTCATCAATTCCCACACACCGCCAGCGTTTCTCTGCTGTCACGGTTCCCTGCCCCAGCTGCTCCCCTCCCCGTCCTCCCGCCTTCCTTCTTTTTTCTTTAGGTTTATGTCATTTTGATTTTTTTTTTCCCCCCCCAAATTCACTGGTGTTTTCCAGGACCCCAGTTTCCTCCCTCGGAAAAAGGTCGGGGGCGATGATGGGCTCCATCCTCGTACGGGGCAGGGGGGTGTAAGGGCTCCAATTCAGCGCTGGGGGAGCCTTGAGCACTTCCATCCACCCAGGGGTGGCCCCACCAAAACACTGTCCCCCACCAAAACACCCTCCCCAGCCCTTCCCAGCTGTCAAAGCGCATCCATGAGCAGCCGGGGAGGCACACGGATCCCTTGCCGCAGGAGTTTTCTTCTTTCCCCAGCGTTAGATGAAGGATGTGCCCTGAACGTGGTCTGTGCCGGCGGGGCGGGCGGCATTGCAGGCAGTTTGGTGCCTCCAAACTCCCCCGGAGCCCAAGCCCGTCTGTGCAGCGTCCCACGGCACCTGGGGACATTGCTGCAAAGGGCCGTTGCGGGTCACTGGGGCAGTGGCACGTCCCCTGCACAGGGCTCATCCACCTCAGCGGGATGCTCGCTGACGGATGCGTGCCGTGAGCCGAGCCGACTGCTGGGGCGCATCCTCGGCGGTGCCAGCACGGGGCTGCTCCACACCAGAGCCCCCCCACAGCACCGGCAGCCCCGCGGCGGGACTTGCCAGTCCGGCACTGCCCCTCTCTAGAGGGTTTCCAGCTCTGCTGGCATTTGGCAAGCGCCTGCCTGTGCTGCAGTCCTCCCCCTTCCAAATCCAGTCTGGATCGAGCAGCACAGCTCTCCCGATCTGAAGCCCAGCAAAGTCCCCATCACTTATCCCTGCTCTGCCACCACCCGTTACATCCTCCCTGCCTGTAAGAAACGTCGCTGTCTCCTGCCTTATGGTCTCTGTGGCCCATGGACCCCTTTCCTTTAGCCTAGACTGGACTAGAATAGAAGAGAAGAGAATATTTGCAGTTAGAAGGGACCTACAACGATCATCTGGTCCCACAACGCATCCTTGGGATGCAGCGCTGCTTCCAGCGCTGGGTGTGAGCTGGCTGCGGCGAGGATGCTCCTGCAAAACCACGCAGGCACCGCGCGAGCCCACGGCCGGAGCCGGGGGGGACACCCAGGGATGTGCTGAGCCCCCCCGTCTCCGTCTCCCCAGGGGCTACCTCTACGCAGGGCTGGAATTCGGCGCTGAGTGCTACTGCGGGCACAAGGTCCAGGCATCGAACGCCAGCGAGTCCGAGTGCAACATGGAGTGCAAGGGGGAGAGGAGCAACACCTGCGGCGGGGTCAACCGCCTCTCCATCTACCGCCTGGAGCTGGCCCAGGAGTCCGCCAGGAGATGTAAGTCGCAGCACCGATGCGGCTCCCGGCTCAGCCCCGAAATGGGGGAACCCCTCGCGGTGCCGGCGGGGGCGAGCCCCGGTGTCCCCATGCTGCGTAAGCTGGGTCACAGCCCAGCGGAGGTGGTTGGAAAGCGGCTCAGGTCTGTGGCCGGGGTAGTTTTGCTCCTGCGAACCGCGGGGATCCCCCTGCGGGGATGGCTGCCAGCCGGGGCCGGGTGGAGCGGGGAGCTCCAAGGATCTCACTGGGAATTCAGGGCATTTTGGGGGACTTTGGATGAAGACCTCTTTCCTGATGGCCAAACAGGACCATCGTTGTATTCCGCGTGTGGAGCTGGCTGCGGGATGAAGGATGCACGGGAGCTCCAGAGAGACCCAAGGGTGCTCCCTGTCAGAAGCGTTCGTTTGGCTCCCAATTAGGCAGCACTGTAATTACCCACATTTGCTGCTTTTCCTTCCTCATCCCCAGGCAACGGGAAGGAGAGTGGCAGCGTTCAGAGCTCCCACCACCAGGCACCCGGTGGAGCAGCAGCCCCGGAGAGGGGCCGAGGGTGCCCGGGATGTGCAACGGTGGGCAAGGACCCGGGATGGGACCCGGGATGGGACCCCTCAGGGCACCGATGCCGGGGGGGGGACGATGGACACCAGGCCAGGCGCAGCCCTGCTCTCCTCGCTGGCTCCATCCCTCCTGCAGCCTGGGATCACCGAGCTGATAAAAATAGGGAGGAAAAAATAAACCCGACTTTGCTGCCGGGGCTTTTGCTCTGGTTTTGCATCGTAAGCAGCCGGGTGAGCTTGTTAGCAACCGCGGCTGCACAGCCGGAGGGTGACGAGAGATGGAGAAAAGCATCCCCCGTGTCGATGGGCGGCTGGAGAGGAGCGGTGGGGGACGGGGACGCCAGGGCACGCAGAGGCTCTTGCTCCCGAGCCTGGGGCGCGCAGGGTGGCAGCGGCATCATTTTTGGGGTGCGGCCCCCGCTCCTCATGGCCGGGCCAGCATCGCTCTCAGCCCTGCTGTGGCCTCTCTCCCTCGCAGACGGCAGCGCGATATTTCGGGGGTGCTTCCGCCAGCCAGACAACGTCTCCATCGCCCTGCCCGTCAGCCAGCTCATGCTGAACATGTCGGTGGACAAGTGCGTGGACTTCTGCACTGAGAAGGTACCGGGAGGCCAGGGGGGTGCAGGTTGAAAGCTTAATCATCTGAATCTTCGTCATCAGAAGAGGTCACACTGGGTGAATTTAAATCTGATTTATTATAATAATTATGTATATCCAAACTACAAATGATCATATTGACTCTCCGTGTCTCTGCCGCGGGGAGGGACTGGGCCGCAGCTCCCCGCAGGGGCAGCGCCCGCTGCCTGCCCTGCCTGCTCCCTGCGGCTTTGCCCCCCCCAGCAGGCAGCAGCCGCCCCGGAGGGGTTTGGGCAGGAGCATCGTGGGGTCCTGCTCTGGCCCAGGGATGCTGCAGCGCAGTTTGCTCCTATAAGCAGGCAGGGGAAGGGCTGGCAGTGGGCATTGCTGGAGCATTTGTTAATTAAAATTATAAATTATCGGGCAGAGGAAGGGAAAGGCCTGCAGGTGGAGACGGTCCTGTCCTCCCTTCTGGCCTCCCCAGCAGAGGACGGTGGGGAATAAATCACCACACCAGTTAAATACGAGCGGCTGCTGCATCGCTGGCTCCCCTTTCCCATCGCTGCCCGGAGAGCTGGGGCTGGGAGCTGTAAATAACCAGAGCCCCCCCCATTAACCCGGCACTGCCACAGCCTGGCGGTAAATCACCGGTCAGCTGCCGAATGGGCCTTGTGACTGCAGGCTTGGAAACGCCGGTGAGGCCACCGCAGGCCCATCCACGGGCTCTTAGTAACCTCGGTGCGGGTGGCACACTCACAAACGACGTGCCACGGCTCTGCCGGCAGCACCGGCGCCTGGTGCGTTGCTGCCCGTGCCAGCTGTGCCATGGCAAAGTCGGGGCTTGGGTGTTTTTGGGTGTCTGCAACGAGTTGCTTGTGCAACCGGCTCAAGGGATGCTGCAGCCGGCTGGAAGGACGCTGCAAACCGCCCCGTGCTGCACAGTGGGGCCGGGGCAGCGAGGACGGATGCGGGGGGCAGAGGAAGGGTCTGCCACGGGGGACAGGGACGCTGCCGCTGGCTGCCCTTCCTCTGCCCGTCCCCGCAGGAGTACCCGCTGTCAGCCCTGGCTGGGACCGCCTGCCGCTGCGGCTTCCCCACCACGCTCTTCACCCTGCACGAGCGTGAGGACGAGCAGCTCTGCGCCCAGAAATGTGCCGGCGAGGAGTTCGAGAGCTGTGGCACCGCTGAATACCTCCTTGTCTACCAGACCCAAGTGCAAGGTGAGCCGGCGCCGGGCTCACCCTGCCTGCTGCCGGGCAGGGGGACGGGCAGGGACCACTCCGGCGCAGATGCCAGCACCAGTTTCCCAACCCCTTCCCAGGGATGCTGGCAGAAAGCGAGCGTGAGCTTGCAGCATCTATTTGGCTTTCATTAAAAATTACCATTTATTTTAATTTCCTGGGAAATCAATCCTCCCCTGAACAAACAGCTTTAATTACTGCCTGACTCAGCTGCAGGGGAGAGCAGTTTGCCATCTGCCTCCAGCAGCATCGCTCCTCGCCAGCGCTTGTCCCTCCTCGTCACCGGCAGTACCAGTGAGCCGGAGCTTTGCCAGCTGGGGGGGACAGGCTCTGGGGAAAAATAGGGGGGAAAAAAGCTGCGACCAGGGAGAAAGTCCCCATGGGGCTGCGCAGAGAGGGCTCCTGTCCCCCACCGCCCTGCAGGTCCCAGCGGTGGGACCGATGGGGACGGGGAAGCTCAGGGTGAGGGGAAACCTGTTACTGGCGGAGCAGGGAGGGGAAGGGGCTGAATGGAGCAAGCGAGGTCCCAAATTCAGGTGGTTTTGCTTCAGAGCGGCTCGGTCTCGACACGATCCCTGCTTTGGCGTTTGAGGCCGTGCTGGAAACGCTTGTGCATTCGTCAGTGCAAAAAGCAGGAGCGTTGCTTGGCAAACGCACCCGTGCTGCTCGCTCTCCCCTAATCAGGCAGGCAGCAAGCAGCCGGCGATGGCAGAGCACCTCCTGCCCTCTTCTTAGGACTTTTTGGGGTGTTCAGGACTCTTTGGGGTGTTCCTACGTGCTTTAGGCAGGGCGGCTTTCCCTATAGCGGCCACCTCCTCCCACCGTGCCCCAGCACCTTCCCGGGAAGCAGCAGCCGGCCGTAGGGAAGCGGGATACCTCCGCAGGGGAAGCGCGTTACTGTGGGCAGCCCTGACGCGCCTTGGCTGGTTCTCGCCGCAGACAACCGCTGCATGGACAGGAGGTTTCTCCCCACCCATGCCAAGCAGCTGGTGGCCCTGGCCAGCTTCCCCGGCGCCGGCAACACCTGGGCACGCCACCTGATTGAGCTGGCCACCGGCTTCTACACCGGCAGCTACTACTTCGACGGGTCTCTCTACAATAAAGGTAAGGGGGGGTTGCTGCCGGGGATGCACCGGTCCCACCCGAGCCGGGAGAAGGTCCTGGTGCCATCCCTCGGGTCTGTAGGAAGGGGAGGGCAGAGCCGGGTACCAGCGATGCTGCTCCGTGGGATGGTTTGCGCTGGATGTGTCCCGGTTCAAAGGGTACCGGAGGGACCCGACATCGCATCTGCCCTGCCCGTAACTTCCCTGTGCTGCCCACTAACCTTGGCCAGGACCGATTTGGGGCAGAACTGGGGTTTCTCCATCACGCTGGTGGTTTTTAACCCACCATGGGGGTTGGAACTTTCTAGAGGAGGAATCGGAGCAGCTCTGACCCTGGCAAACAAGGCAATTCCTGCATTTTTTGCCCCAAGAAAAGGCTGATGGGGTTTTGTCATCAGATTTCCCCAGGAGCTGGTGTTCGCGGGCTTGGCACTCTCATCCCAGGATGCATAAAGCGAGAAGCAAATGAAAGCCATGGCTGCGTGGTGAGGAGGACTCGTGCAGCCTCCTGGCTTCAGGGTTTGGGAGCGGGTGGTGCTGGTGGCACCAGTATCCCAGAGGACAAATATCCCCATGTGGTTCCTGAGCAGCTGCAGATAAAAATAGCAACATGTCAGGGCACCCGGGGAACACTGACACCCAAATTAATGAATATTCGCAGTGCAAAAAAGCACCGATGAGCTCACGGGGTGGGGTGGGTGGGATGGAGGAGGGAGCTGATCTCATTTGCCTGTTCTCCTCGGGCTGAAGGATTTGGGGGAGATCCATCTTCCCGTCCTGGGCGACGCAGATATTTGCCCGGTAAATATTTAACGGAGGAGGGATGCTGCCGCTCCCTCCTCTTGCGCCATGCAGGGCAAAGCAGCAGTGCTGTGCCTACCGTATCGGTGCCAGGGCCGATAGCACCGTGGGCTTCAGGGACCCCGAATTAAGCAGCGAGGATAAGTTTCAAGCCAAAAATAGCTTGAGGCAGGCATGAAGCTTTTTCAGGCAGAAGCCATCTCCTCCCAATAACCCATCATGCTGAAAGGGGAAGGGGAAAGACCAGTTCCCCCATTTTATAGCCATTTACAATAGTTTTATTTGTAGACCTTGAAGGTTTCTCCTCCTTTTCCTTCCCCTTTTGCGGCTTTGAAAGGAAATCCTCCTTCCCTCCTCGGCCGTGGTGGAGCTGGGACTGTACCTGGGGTACCGACGTAGCTGGTGGGGTCTGTACCCGGGGTACCCACACAGCTGGCCGAAGTCCGTCCCCAGGGTACCCCCTAAAGCCCCGCTTGCCTGACACCGTAGGCAGCCGTGCACATTTCTTCGAGATTTGCCAAATCAGCCTTTCAGAGATGGAGATGCTCTGCGCTGAGTGAGGGAGCCCGGACTATATCAGCCCCCGGCACTGGCACCCACCCGGGGTGCAGCCAGCATCGTGCATCCCACGGAGGGGAGCATCGCTGGGCGAAAGCCTTGGCGAGGTTTTGCTCATCCGACCGAGCGCGGGTTTCGTGTTTATTCTAGGCTGCGCGCGTTGGAGGGCCCAGAGGTATCCAGGCAACTGGCAGATTAGCCATCGCGTCCCCGCGTCGCGCGGCATGGCTGCCGAAAGCAAATTACACATCTATAATTGATGTAATACAGCTACTTACAGCTTATCTGCCCCCTCGGCTCAGCTCCGCCGCCGCCACACTGTTCCCGGGTAGTTAGGGTTGTGCTTTGCAGCGGCCGGGGGTGCAAAGGGGCTGGGAGCGATGCTGGGCTCAGCCCCGATACCCCGTGCAGGGGACGTGGGGGACGGCAGTCCCCTCTCTGGACCCCCCATGGCATCACTGCAGCCCCTGGGCTCATCTGCAGCTCCACAAGCATGGGTTTTTTTTACCCTTCTTAATTTACTGGGAGAGTTTAAATGCTGTGGCCAGGGAGATTATAGCTATAAAAATATGTTCTTGCCCCCACCAATGTAAGCATGAGGTGCATTAATGCAGTTATTTAATGCCGGTGTGCTTTGGGCTGTGCCGTATCAGGCTGTTGCAGACCTCCTTGCCGAGAAGAGCTGAGCACGGCCGGGGAGGTGGCAGCCCTGCTTGGTCCCCGTGCCTGCTACCCACCCTCCTGTGCATTAATTTTACATCATGGCTTGACTCATAACTCAGGCAAATAAGTGATTTCCATCTGGGAGAGGGATGCAAATTCTGCTTCAAGCCCCAAGTCCTTTTATCCAACTGTATTTTGCAACCCGATATCCCCCCATAGCTCCCTTTCCCCAGCTCGCTTTTATTATTTTTATTAACATCGGCACCGGCTGCTTCTCAGGCACCCGCTTGCTCTGTCCCGGCAGGGTTCAAGGGCGAGAGGGACCACTGGCGAAGCGGGAGGACAATTTGCATCAAAACCCACGAAAGCGGCCAGAAGGAGATCGAATCCTTTGATTCGGCCATCCTGCTCATCCGAAACCCCTACAAGGCTCTGATGGCGGAGTTCAACCGCAAATACGGGGGACACATCGGCTTCGCGGCTCACGCCCACTGGAAGGGCAAAGGTAGGCTGGTGGGCTCCCACAGGTGCCCACAGGACCCGGGTGGGCGAGCTCCAGCCCGGCCACTGGAGCTATAAAGCTGTTGTTAAAGCCCAGCAGATCTCAAGTCTGGTCCCCATGGGGGAAGCCCGGGCTGTGC
This sequence comes from Balaeniceps rex, assembly GCA_013401315.1. Taxonomy (NCBI): domain Eukaryota; kingdom Metazoa; phylum Chordata; class Aves; order Pelecaniformes; family Balaenicipitidae; genus Balaeniceps; species Balaeniceps rex. The sequence goes on from VYZW01063668.1 coordinate 10,682, forward strand.
CACCCCTTTGGGGTCCCCGTGTCCATCTCCTGGCACAGCCTGCAGCATCGCCTAGCATGGGTGAGGGCTCCCACGTGGGTGGGACGGGATAGGGAAGCGGAGATGCTCGGCTGTTCGGTGCTGTCTTGGGTCACAGGGGCAGCAGCAGAGGTGGCAGCACCCGGGGACACGAGTGACAGCAGCCTGGTGCCAGCGGGGAGGGAATGGTTCCGATGGGCAGGAGCCCAAGGACCCAAATGCTGCCCCCTTCTTCAAAGCAGCTCTTTGAGGCCAAAGGCAGCTGGCCCGAACGCTTGGCCGGGCAGGTGGAGAGCAAGGAGAGGTGAAAAAAAGCACGGCATCCATCAGACGTCTCCATCCATCGCCTGGTGGGCGCATGCATCGGTGTGGGGCTGCAGCATCTCCATGCTGCCACCGACGCCAGGTCCCAGCAGGACCACCCAGGCCAGGGTGGGTGTCAGGAGGGGACGGGCAGCCCCCTCCCCGGCAGTGCCAGCCCTGGCACGGGCAGCACCGCGGGGCAGCGCCGTGCCGGCTCTGCCTTCCCAGTGCGATCTCACACGCGCCTGAGCTCCTAACCAGCAGGAGGAAGGAGATCCCCCACACGCCCCGGTTATCTGTCCTTCCCCAAGGCAGAGGCGCAGGAGAACGGACCCAGCCGATGCACGGCGCCTGCAAAATCCCCGGCTGGGGGAAGCCCAGTGCCCCTTTGCCGCGCTCTCCCTCTCGCTGGCGCCGGCAGCAGGAGCGGTGGCAGCCGCCAGCCCGTCCCCACGGACAAGGCGGTGGCAGGGTGCTATTTCTGTGCACCCAGCTGCTCCGGAGACGCTACCTTTCCCATGCGCAGGCATATTGTAGAGGCTCGTTAATTATAGCAATTTACAAATTGCTGTTGTGGAATTGACTTCATTGGAAAGAGTTAAAATATTTAGCTTGATTGAACATCTGCTACCCTTAATTCAGAGTTTATTTAAGGGGAGCTTTTGCTGTTGTTGCTGTTATGTGCCTGGATTTCGTTATCACCATGTGCTTGCAGTGCCGGGGACGGCCCAGCCCCGCTCTCCCCACCGCCCCGTCCCCTAAAACCAGGGAAGAGAAATGTCCCACTGCTTCCTCGGCGGCTTTTCTCCCGGGGCAGGTCCCTGGGCGGGCATCGCCCCCGCTGTGGGGGGGTCCGAGCCTCTTGCTAGATTTTATCCCCGTCTGCTGCATCCCAAAGGACAACTGCAAACCGCAGATACAGCCAGGGGGGGAATGCAGGACCAGCCCCTGGCCGGAGCCCCAGCACCCCAGGAGCCCTCCTGAGCTTTCCTGGTCCCAACCCCCCCACGCCTGTCCCACGCCTTGTGCCCCCGCGGCGAGGGGACCCTCCCCTCCACCCCAGCACGGTCCGACTTGGACACGCATCAAAATACATCGCCAAATTCTTTCCAGAGGATGTATGGTGTAATTAGCTGATGGGTTAATTGTCAGGTTAATTAACCATTGGAACAACTTGCCCGGAATGATGGAGATTTTCCATCGCTTGAGGACTTTAATCGGGCTGGGAGGGTTGCTGAGAGCCGTGGGTCGGCACCAGCGAGGGGCTGGAGACCCCCGTTTCGCTGACCCCGTGGGGGTGCTGAGCCTGTGGAGGACCCCGGCCGTGCAGCCCGGGGGTCCCTGTGGGACCATCAGCACCCACCCTGCCCTCCCACCAGCGCGGGAAGCAACCGCTCAACGGGGACAGTTCGTTTGTGCCAGGCTTGCAATTAGCGCTCGGGTGCGTGGTTAAATAAATCACCCAGAGGACAAAAAAGTGATTAAAGGTGAGTAATTAAGACGGGGCGCGGGGCTCCCAGCCCCAGCCTTCTCTGCAGAAAGCCCCTTGCTCCCTGCAGCCCGGCTCTCCAAAGCGTCCCCTTCTCCCAGGAACTAATTTTGGGGCAATTTTGGAAAAAAGCCGTGCTTCTCCCCAGCTTTGCCCACAGCTGCCGGTGCCGGGGGGGGATTTTCCTTCCCCCGCCCTGTTCTCAGCCCTGCGGGGAGCCCGCAGAGGCCGCGGGCGCCGTGAAACCCCCGTGTGGTTCCGTGACATTAATTTTACGATATCCCTGGAGCAGTTCCAAAGCAAAGTTTTATGTGATATGATTACACAAGGTGAATTGTCCTGTATCTGTTTAATGAAACAGATACTGTGTTTAACGATTCTTCGGGGAATTAAATACGGTTAAGCTATTAATCAGGCGTTGGTTTCTGGGGGAGGCCAAGAGGAAGAGGCAGATACCCAGAGCTTTTATGCGCCGTGAGATAGATGTGTACGGCACTGCCAGGAGAGTTGTGGCTTATTATTGATGTTTCATTATCCCTTTTAATCACCTGATTTTTATGGGAGGATCAATTAGCGAGAAGGATAATCGGAAGATTTCAGTAGGGAGCGCAGGCGGTGACCCTGGGATGGGGGATGCAGGGGACACGGGGGACACCCGCGAACCGTCTCCTGTGTCCTTCCAGAGTGGCCGGAGTTCGTGGCGAACTACGCGCCGTGGTGGGCGACCCACACCCTCGACTGGCTGCGCTACGGCAAGAAGGTGCTGGTGGTGCACTTCGAGGACCTGAAGCGGGACCTCTTCGTCCAGCTGCAGCGGATGGTGGGGCTGCTGGGCATCGCCGCCTGCGAGGACAGGCTGCTCTGCGTCGAGGGACAGAAGGACGGCAACTTCAAGCGCTCCGGCTTGAGGAAATTGGAGTACGACCCTTACACGCCTGAGATGAGGAAGATGATCAGCGGCTACATCAAAACGGTGGACACGGCCCTGAAACTCCGAAACCTGTCGGGAGTCCCAGATGACTACTACCCGAGATGATGGTGACGGTGGCGGGGGGACCTGGCCCTGCGTGGCGAGGAAAGGCTCAGTCTCCCCGGCCCCTGCCTACTCCCACCCAGTGGGTGGCTTCTCTTTTAATTCTCCATCTGCTGCTATTAGCTGTTAATCAACTCCCTGCATGAGCAACGAACGGTCCCCAGCCATCGCTGAGCTTGCTTGGCCGACGCCGACGCGGACCCGGGCACGGCGGCACCGCCGAGGGGATGCATGGTGCCTTCCCCGCCGCAGGGCTCCCGCTCCATCCTGCTCCCGTTTCGGCCGCCGCAGCCCCGCTTGGCAACGCGGTGGGTTATTTGTGCCCGTCTCTCCGGGCTGGCTGGCGGGGATGCTGCGTTGCTCGTGCCGTGCCTGACGCACCCCCCCGGTGCCGGCACGCCGCCGCGGTGCTGCAGGAGCTGAGCTCCCCTGGGGTGGGTATCCCCAAACTCCCCTCGCTCCTTGGCCATCCCTGGAAGGCTGCTGCCCGTCCCCAGATGGAGCCCATTGGCCTTCCCAAAGGAGGAGAGACCGGCGGGGCTGGCGCCGCGTGGGCGATGCTCCCGTGGATCCCGGTTGGAGGTTATGGAGAGCGGGAGGGCTGCGCCGGGGAGAGCGGTGCCGCCGAACGAGGTGGCCGTGTCCCCCCCACGCACTCTCCCATGGGCTGCGGGTGGGAGCCACCCCCACGCATGTGGGTGATGCTTGAGATGGGGACGTTGGCCCCGGACAGAAGAGCTCGCGGGACCCACGAGCACATCCGTGCCTCATTTTGAAAGCTCACGTGCCAGAAGAGCCCCCCAGAAGCAGTTTTGGGGGCCATGAGCTACAGCCCAGTTGCATCGAGCCCACGTGGCAGTGGGGAGCAAAACCCGGGGCTGAGCTTTCTGGTGTCCCTCCGGCCAAATCCTGCCCACGTCCCCGCCGCGGCACCCCCGCCCTGCCCGCACCCTCGCCCGCTGCCTGCCGACGAGCAAGCGAAACCAAAGGATCTCCGTGCGCATCGGGAAGATGCCGTTCGCCGGGCTGGCTTTGTGCAGAGCTGCATGCGGTCCCCAGCCGTCCCCTGCCCCGTGCCGCCCTCCCAGCCCTCCCCAGCCTGGCTTTGCCACCAAGGAGCTCCCTCCCCTCCTCCTTCCGACCCGCGAGTCCCCTTCGGATGTAGGTGCAAAAGCCATACGTTGTACGCAGCCTTTTCTAGAGTTAGGTATTGAGCAATTGGCTTTTAACTCTTGATCTGGATAGAAATACGTGCAGAGGTGGAAATCTAGGGACACCGCTCAGTCTATATTCAAAGAGAAGAAAACTCCACGGAGAAAAAGGAGAATTTAAATAAAATATATTTTTCTAACGTGCGTGCGGAGCGGACACGGGCAGCGACGCCGGGGCCGGGGGGGCTCCCGGTCCCCGTTTCTTTGCACGCAGAGACTGCGGGGCTGCTGGGAGCCGGAGGTGGGTGAATGTGTTTAGAGGGAGCAGCTGCCCTGTTTTTAACTCTTCCCTTGACACCGGCTGGAGGTTTTCCAGGAGAGGGGGTGAGCCCCATCCCGGCAGCGGGAATCGAGCTGACCCCACGCTCCTTCGCTCGCGGCGGCCCCGGGGCCGCCTACCTCGGTCAGAACAAATCCTCAGGTCAATCCAGCTATTAAAGGAGAGTTTTTGTTGCTATTCCGCCTTCCCGTGTGTTTGTGGGGCCACCCGAGCACCCCGGCGTTCCCCACCCACCCCAGACCAGGGGCTGGATGCCCCCCCAGGACGTGGGAGCGATGAATGGCTCCTCTCCCCCCGCCTTTAATCACATTCATGTTATTCCTGCACCTAAAACAACGCAACCAAAGTGGCTCCTTGGGAGTTTTATTACCTTTATGGTGTCCTTAAAGACAGGTTTATTCGGGCGCGTGGTGGGAGCGGGGAGATTTACCACGGGCTTTATTCCCGTCGCCTCCCGTCCCTTCCTTGGCCCCGGAGCAAGAGCAGGCGCTGTGCAATTTATTCCTTTTCTCTTGGCCGATCGCCCTCTTATCTGGAGTTTGTGAAATCCCTTTTTTTTTTGCACAGCGCTGGGTTTGCAGCGACCGAGATGCACGCCGGGCGTGATTTGTTCTGACAGGCATCGTCTGCGGAAGGGACAGCGTTCCCTTCCGCCCCTCGGAAGTAATTGAACCCAAAAAGCCAATTAATCTCCAAGCTAAAACAATTAAGAGACAACATTGCGTGCAGCCACCGCGCTCTGGGTCCTGGGCTGCAGCTTGTAAGGAGGAAGGGGAGCGTGGGGAGCGGGGAGGGGGCTGCCCCAGCACGGGGACCCCCAGCACGGGGATCCCCCCCATCCACGCAGCCCGGGGGGCATTGCTGCCTCCACCAAACCCCTGCAGAGCCCATAGCGAAGCTCCCTGAGCACCAGCAGTATCAGCTTACCCTTTTTTTTCCCCCCGCCCCGTGGCTTTAAGGATCACTGAAGGTTAATGCCTTTATTTCACCGCAATTGTTTTTTTTTTTCTTTTTTGCCCTTTTTTTTTCTTTTTGGCAGCGCAATGAAGCAATTGGAAGTCATCACCTCCCCGTAAGTGTGCGCAGCACGTCTGCCTGCACACGCGCGCACACGCACCCCCAGCTTACGAGGGTCCGTGCCTTCGCCTCCATCCCGGCTAACGCAGGAGCAGCGTCCACCGTCCCGCCGGCGGCTGCTCACCCCACATGCGCAGCAAGCAGAAGCTAAAGTTTTATGCTTTATTTTATTTTATTTTTACTTATTTATGAAATGCCAGGCTATTTTTTTACCACACGGGGCTGGCATGCAATAATAAAATTTATATCACCCCTGGAAAGAGAAGCCAAGCGCCCTTTCTGCATCATTTCCATGTGCAAAGCTCTTGACATGCAATAGCCGCCCTGCTCGGCTGCCTCCGTAATGCCATTAGCCTGGCTCGTTGGAGAGCGCTGAAATGTGCAGGCAGGGTAGGCAACGCTCAGCATTTCCACGATGACTTTTAAAAGCAGCTAATCTTTCCGCTTGACTCAGCCTCGGCGAAGCCCTGAGCATCCCTGGGAGGCAGCAGCCGGCTCGCACGGCCCCAGCGTGGGGCTGGGGGCTGCCGGGGGGGTGACCCTGGCCACCCTCCCCGGGTTCCTGCATTAAAAATCATCTTTCTTCTGCAATATCTCATCCCCGGGAGTGTTTTCCTGCCTCCCCGGTCCTGCGCTGGCGGAGGCTGCAGCATCCTCCCTCCCGGGCTGGATGGGTTACTCAGCCGTTGCCATAGCAACGGCGTCTGCACCAAAACTCCCTGCATTTCCCCCAATTCCACGTGGGTTTTGCACTCAGCGGGCCGGGCCCTGCAATGGAGGAGATGGTGCTGGAGGAGATGGTGCCGGAGAGCATCTCAGGCTGGAGCTCCCTTCCCCGGCCAAGGCAGCAGATGCCCCTTTGGGGTGAATTCAGGGGGTTCTGGGCAATGACCCCAGTGATGCAAAGGATACTGGGGGGCTCAGAGCAGGTCAGAGGGATGGGGCTCCCCTTCCTCCCAAATTAAATCACACACGAAGTTCGTGCTGCTGTTTAAATGAGAGGGAAAGAACCCACCTCCGCGGCATCGCACAGAAGCTGCGACAGCACTTTCACAAAAGCTCTGTAATGTAGGCGAGATGCAAGTTATAAATCTGAGCAGCAGTAATATTCATCCCTGACAAAAGAAGCATGTTTATTTATCAGCTTTACTATTTTCCATAAAATTTGCAGTTGACAATCTGCCAGAATGCAGCGGAGATAACTTAAGCGTGGCTCCAACCCGCCTGGCGTCGAGGAAAGGGAAAGGGTAACATGTTTATTCTTTTTTTTTTTTTTTCTTCATTCCAATTCCAAATAAAGGGAGTGATTTATCGGCGAAGGAAAGCACAGCTTTATTTCGGGGCCGTGACAGCTAATTGAAAAAGAACAGTCATTAAGGACGGTAATGTGTTCCACAGAAATGATTTCAGTATATTCTGGAGTAATTTCCCAACTGCTTGTGTGAAATGAGACCCAGCCCCAGGTTCGGGGCCCGGCGAGTGGTGGGTAATTACGGGGAGGCGGCAGTGGGGAGGGGGCATGGAGAGGCACGAGGCAGGTTGGGCACGCCGCGAGGATGTGCTGGGCGAGGACTGGTCCTGCCGCGGGCTCCCGGCGTGCTGCAGCACCGTCACCGGGTGTCCTGAGCCCCACAGCGTGAGGGGCACATGGGACCCCGATGGACTCGTGGGGTAGGGAGAAGTGGGATGGCTGCAGGTGGGGAACGGGGTGCCGGGGTTGTGGACTGGGGTTCTGGGCTGGGGATGGGGGTCCTGGGCTGGGGGTTGGGGTCCTAGGGATGGGGATGGGATCGGGGTCCTGGGTTGGGGTTCAGGGTCCCAGGGGTGGGCATGGGGGTCCTGGTCTGGAGGTCAGGGTCCTAGGGATAGGGATGGGGCCCTGGGCTGGGGTTCAGGGTCCCAGGGGTGGGCATGGGGGCCCTGGACTGGGGGTCAGGGTTCTAGGGATGGGGCTGGGGTCCCGGGCTGGGATTCAGGGTCTCAGGGCTTCACATGGGGGTCCTGGACTGGGGGTCAGGGTCCTAGGGATGGGGGCCAGGGTCCTAGTGATGGACATGTGGGTCCTGGGCTGGGGTTCAGGGTGCCAGGGCTTGACATGGGGGTCCTGGACTGGGGTTGGGGTCCTAGGGATGGGCATGCAGGTCCTGGGCTGGGGGTCAGGGTCCCAGGGCTGGGCGTGGGGGTCTTGGGCTGGGGCTCAGTGTCGCTGCTCTTCTTTCCCGGCCAGCCCTGACCTACCCTAAAGTCATGATCCCCACGACAGCCTTAATTGCAGGTCTCATGGGGATGGTAGTGGCTGTGGATCCCATTCACCCCTTGACTCTTCGATGCTAAACCCATGTGTGCCGCCAGTCACCCATTTCACCGACTCCTGCCCCAAAAGGGGCTGCAGAGCCCGGCTGGGCGGCTGCCACCGCGCCAACACCGAGCAGGGCTGGCTGTGCCACCCGGCTCCGGAGCTGCCAGCTCCCTCCGAACCCCTTCCCTGGCTGCTAATTACAGTTTTTGCACGTCACCCTCGAGTTGGCCACGGTGTCATTAGCCTCCTGCCGGCATTAATCAAGAGGACGGTGTTAATTCACAGCTAAGAACGCCTCCCGGCTGAGCGGCGAGTCTATCAGTCCCTGCAGGAGTGGGGTGAACCGGGGTCAGCGGGACGCCTCCAGGGACCCACAATTTGGTATTTTGGAGCTTCCCATCACCGTAGGGGACTGCAGCCGACACGGCAGGGCGAGCTTCCCTGCCCTGGATGAATAAAATCTCTGGCACTGCAAAAAAAAGGAGAGCTGAAAGGACGCGTGCTCAGCTGCTCTACGAGCTGCCGGGCTACGGCTGTAGTATTTAGGCAATTTCAGAGGAATTGGGGCAATATCGAGCGGCATTTCTTTGCCACGCTGCCAAGAGGGAAAGAAAAATCTGGATGAGAGGCTCGTGCGCGCTGAGCGGTTCTGCTGCTGAAGTTTTATGATGAATTTTTCTGCCCTGTTTCTGTTTTGTATATATGCATTTTTAATGCTCTCTGTTTGATCTGGTTACTGCTTGCCTTGACGGGTGACATGGGAACAGACATCACCGATATTTCCCAGGCAGGCTCGCTCAGTGCTGGCGGGTTACAGGGTCCAGCAGGCGAAACTCAGGGGATTTTTCCCTTCTCCTCCCCATCCTCATCCCCATCCTCATCCTCATCCTCATCCTCATCCCAAACCCTGCCGGGATGGGGGGAACCAGCAGCGGGAGGGGATGGAGCAGCAACGTGCTGCTTGCCCCGGGGTGTCTGGATGGGTGTTGGGGTGGGGGGCACAGCACTGGGAGCCTGCTGGGGTGCAGGAGCCGATCGCCTCCCCGCTGCCCCGTCCCCCCAAACAGCCCCAGGGACAGGGTGGGTCTGCGGTGGGCTCGTGGGGTGCAGGAGGCGATGGGGGAACCAGCCTCCGCCGGGCGAGATGCAGACAGCTCCCAAGCAGAGACCCATCTCAGCGCCGGCATTAATAATTCCTCTCTCAAATCAGCATAACAGAGCATTTGCCAGATCTTATCTGACCGAGAAAATGCGGGGCTGACACGAACCGGGGGAGAGAGGCTGGCGGCGACTCGGTGCACAGATTAATGAAGCAGGCGGGGGGGAGTGGACACTGGCCCCCACTGCCGGGCTCAGCACATGCGGGCACAGGAAAATGATGCTCTTTCAGCTGCTTTTTTTTTGCATGGATACTTTTTTTCTCCCCTAAAGAGCCATTTGGCCTCTTCAGGGACAAATTAAAGGTAGAAACCCACAGAGAGCATCTTTGGAAGATCTCCTGTACGACAGGCTCGGAGCACCACGCTCCCATCCCAGTCGCTGGCTGCTGGCCACAAAGCCCCGGCCCCGCATCCCTGTGCCCCTCTGCTCCCGGCTGCTTTCCTGCAACCCCAAATTCAACGCTGGGAATCAGGAATACACGCTAGGAAGCGACTGCTTACTGAAAAGCCCTGGGCTCCTTCCCGCTCCATGCGATGAGCTTGGGCACGTACTGGGGGTATTTGTATGTAAACCAGGTTTTTTTATTAAATAGGCAAACAGCTACAAAGACGAACTCAAATATTAGGTTTCCCAAGCTGTCATTATAATGATGATTTAACCCAAGGTTATGTACCAAGTCATCACTTTGTTTTGGAAAGCTGTTTGCAGTAATAATAGATGGGCTTGCAAAATCCAGCCACGAAAATTAGTGAGGAGCATCCCCCACTCCAGCACGGCCCGGGAGCATCACGGCACCGGACCAAGGGGCAGTGGTACGGCACTGGGGCCTCGAGGGACACGGGTTGCCCGGTTCCCTCCCATCCCACGTTGCCCGCAAACCCGTCCCATGGCAGAGAAAGGCGAGCCCAGGCACACCGGCTGTTCCTGCCCCAGCTCTTCAGCTGCCCCAAACCCAAAAAGCATCAGTGGTTGCTGGCTCCGGGGTGCACCCCATCACCCCTGTCCCCCAGATGGGTGCTGGGCTCCTGCTCTGCTAGTTCTGTGTGTCCCCCTCTCCTCCCTGACTGGCTGGCTGTCCGTCTGCCCTGTCCATCCCATCTGTCCTGTCTGACTGCTAATAGGGACCCTGGGACTTTTCAGCAGGTAATTAAATACTGTGTGACATGAGCAAGGGGAGCCTCTTCCCGCGGCCAAAGCCTTCCTCCCTGCAGCCTCCTCGGTCACAGCATCTTCCAAGGCACGCAGGTTTCGCAGGAGAAAACCGTGCGGATGGTCCCCGCAGGCGGCTTGGCACCGGGAGCAGCCCCGGGCTCGGCGGTGGGGCCCGGGATGGGGCATTGCTCCCCAGGGAAGCCGCTGGTGTGGCTCAGCCTGCCCGTTCCCAGCCCCCAGGAGATGCGGAGATGCCTGCGGCTGGGTGCTGGGTGCCCTGCAGCCACCCCATCTTATTGAGAGCAGCACCCAACAGGTGCCAGGCACCAATCTGCCGTTCATTTCCCTTATAATCCCCATCCCCCCGCTGTGTTCCCCTCCTGGGCTCAGGCTGGACACCCTTTATTTTCAGGATAAATCCCCCATCCCTCTGCACCCCACTTTCAGCAGACAGGATCTGCAGCATCCCCTGCGACACTGGCGAGGACGGGCACCTCCCTGCCCCGGGGTGGGGGGCAGACAAGCCCCAGCACACATCATCCAACAGCACAAAACCTGCGGCCAAACGCACCGGATCCATTGGCATCCCTGTCCCAGGGGCGATGCAGGCAGCACCAGGGAGCTTCATGGGGTGCAGGCGCTCCCCTGCCTCCCCATCAGAAGGACTTGGGGGTACTGGTGGAAGAAAAGCTGGAC
>VYZW01063691.1:0-11709 GCA_013401315.1 Balaeniceps rex
GAGAGGAGGGTGCAGGGAGGCGGGGGTCGGTCTCTTCTCTCAAGTAACAAGTGACAGGACGAGAGGCAGTGGCCTCAAGTTGTGCCAGGGGAGGTTTAGATTGGATATCGGGAAAAACTCCTTCCCGGAGAGGGTTGTCAAGCACTGGCACAGGCTGCCCAGGGAAGTGGTGGAGTCCCCATCCCTGGAGGGATTTAAAAGCCGGGCAGACGAGGTGCTGAGGGACATGGTTTAGTGGTGGGCAGGGACGGTTGGACTCGATGATCTTGGAGGTCTTTTCCAACCAAATGGTTCTGTGATTCTATGATGGGTGGGGATGGAGCGGCCCGGCCGGTGCAGGGCGCAGGGCGCAGGGCGGGCAGGGCTGGGCGTCTCCATCCTGCCCGGGGCTGGTGGCCATCGCCATTCGGGGCTTGTCCCCGTGTTGGGTTGGGTTGGGGACATGCTGCTGCTCCGGGGGCGCAGCTGCGGCTCCCCGACACGGGGGTGGGATGGAGGCAGCATTTCTGGGCGCAGCACCCGCTGAGCACGGGCAGCTCTCCCCAGCGTGCCCATCACCACAGTCTCTGGCCTCAGGGTCGCTCCGGCGTCTCCCCCGGTGTGTGTTGGGCAAAAGTCTCCTGGTGACGCGTGGCTCTGCTCGTGCACCGAGGGATGCTCGGGACCGTGGGGCGGCACAGAGGCACGGTGGCGAGCGGGAGGCACGGTGCCACGGAGCCGCAGGCAGCTCGGCCCCTCCATCCCTTCCCGGCGCTCACCGGCGAGGACGTGGTTATGGCTGGAAGTGCCCATCTGGGAGCACATCTGGCTCCCATCGGAGGCACCCGCCGCCGGCTCGTCCCTCGTGTGCTCCCCCTGTGCCAGCCCTCACGCAGGCGCGTGTGCGCCCAAAGCTGGGTCCTGTCCTGCCCGGGGCGGCGGGCGCAGGGCGTTCCCTGGGGGACACGTCCGACACGCTGTCCCCCATCCCGGCACTGCCACGGGGCCACCCGCTCCCGTCCTCGCCCCGGCGCGGGTGCACGCTGCCAGCCCGGGTGGTTCGGTGTTGAGACGCGCTGCGGCTGCCCCCCACGTCCTGCAGCTCCTCGCCGCTTCGGTTTGGCCGCGGACGGCTGGGGGGCTGCAAACACCGTCCCGACCGGAGCTCGCCTGGGGACCTCCCTCCGGCAGCGACCTCGGCTGCTCGTCCCGGCACCGGGGAGCCGTGGCACGTTCTCCTCACTGGCACCGAGCTGCTGGGGAGGTCCGGATCTACCAGCACCCATCGGCGGGCAGGAGCCCACCGGGCACCTCTCACAGATTTGGGTGTCGTCGGGGTGCTGGTGCCTCTCACCTCCAAATCGCCCCACGGCCCTGCAGCCCTGCCGGGGGAACTCACGGATGGGGACCGCAGCCGGCGTCCCCGCAGCGCGTCCCCAACGGGGTCACCTCTCGCCCGTTGCCATCAGGCCGTGCCCCGCTGCTCCCGGGGCGCTGGGGACCCGGGGGACGGAGCCTCGCAAACCCAGCCGCAAACCTCGCCATCCCCCGTCGGGGCAGACCGCGGTGGACGCCGCGGGTGCCACCGGCCCTGCGCTCGCCTCCCCCCGGCACAGCCTCCTGTTCGTGCCCAAAATAGCTGTAGGTGCTTATTCCTGGTTGCTTGGCATTTCCAGCGCTACCTCTGCAGCTGCCTCCTGCTGCCGCTTATTTCCTCCTTTACGAAGCCTTTTTTTTTCTTCCCCCCCCCTGCTCCAAGGCAAAACCTATTTTCAGCTCCCGGTGATGGCTCTGCCCTTCCCCCTCTCGGGCAGGGGGTGCTCCCGGGGCTTGCGGATGGATCAGGCCCCCCCTGTACATACATACACATATATATATCTACGCTTTTTTTTTTTAAAGCGGTGAATTCGCGGTCCGTGCCCTGGCTGTGTAATTGGAGGAGAATTACGGATGCGCTCAGCGAAGTAGAATTTATGAATTTGTTTAAAGCGGCAGAGTGTAATGGCAGCCAATTTACCGCGCCGCCTCGGCATGCGGCGCCCGTTAGCAGCCGTCCCCCGAGCCCGGCCGGTGCCAACCTCCCCTCTCCGACGAGGGGATAAAAAAGCGATAGGAAGGTGAAATCAAGGAGGTTCCCACGGCCTGGCGGCGCTGACCCCTCTGCTTTTGGGGAGTAGCGCGGGGGTTTTGGGGTGCTGCCGGGAGATCCCCCGCCGCAGAGCGCCGGCTCCTGCACGCTCACGCGGGGACCCCTCGGCCGTGCCCAGAAATCCCCGTTCGCTGTGAGACGTTGCCCCAAGCACCCTCCCTTGGCCAGCGGCGTGAAACGGGGCGGGGGTCTCCTCTTCCCGGCCCCGGCAGGTCTGACCCCCGCCGGTGTCGGGGACCGGCACGGTGCGTGTGGTCCGGCTGTGGTGGGTGATGGGGGACGTGGGCCCCGCCGCCGGTGCTGAGCCCCCCGCTCTTCTCTCTTGCAGCAACATCGCCGAAGCGCTGGTGAGCAAGGGCCTGGCCACCGTCATCCGCTACCGGCAAGACGACGACCAAAGATCCTCGCACTACGACGAGCTCTTGGCCGCGGAGGCTCGGTGAGTCCCGTGCCGGGGTGGCGGTGCTCCCCGAACCACGGGGGTGCCCGTGCTGCCTCTCAGGGTGTCTCGCAGGGAGGTGCAGAGCTGCACCGCGTCCCCCCCATCCCATCCGTGCTGTGTCCCCGTCCATCCGTCCGTCCCCGCTGCTCGGGGCCTCCCTGCCCCGCGCCCCTCCCGGCTGGGGCGAGCGTCCCTTCCCCTCCGCAGGCTCTGCGAGGTCTCCGCTCGCCCTGGCTCCAGCCCCCCGTCCGGCAGCCAAAATCCTCCCTGAGCGCGGCCCGGCTGCGCGCGCCTCCCCGCCCCGACCTCCTCCATGCTGCCGGTGCGGCGCTGGTGCCGCAGAGGGGCTCGGCGCTGGCGGAGGGCCAGGCGCGCCGTGAGTCAGTGGGAAACATGGCGCTGCGCGGCGGGTTCTCCGTGTTAACGCCGGAGCTGCCTGTAGGCAGCCGAAGGCAGATAACATTTGTAAAACGCCCGGGAGGTCGGTTGGAGTCTCACGGCCCATTGCGTGCATCACGCCGGGGTTCAAAGGGCCCCGCTCCGCTCCTCGGGGCGGCCGGCGCGGCGGAGCGCGGCAGAGCGGTGCCGCAGCCTCCCTGCCCTGGCCTGGCTGCCGGAGAAGTAATTGCATTTAAACCCTCTGACGTCCGAGCCGATCCGAAGGACTCGGACGCGTTGTGGCCTCCTGTAATGAGGTTGAGGTGATCGTGGTGAGAAAAATGCGTGCGGACGCTTTCCCGCGCCGCGTCCTCGGCGGAGGCGGCAGAAGCGCTGATGCAGGCAGGGGAGCGCTGCCTGCCTTCGCCCCTGCCAGCTGGGAGGAGCGGAAAGGGCTGCGTTTTCTGCCTGACCGGGCAGCCCTGCCGGCTCTGCTGCCTGCCTGCCTGCCTGCCTGCCTCTCACGTGCAGGCAGGGATGCACCCAGGCAGGTTGTGTCGGTGCCCCGCAGCCGGCCCGTGCTTGTATGTCGCCGGGGTGGGAGGGAAGCGCCCGTCTTCCCGAGTCGCTGTCCTGGGGTGCACAGTCCAGGTGTGCACAGTCCAGGTGTGCACGGTCCGGGTGTGCACGGTCCGGGTGTGCACGGTTCAGGGGTGCACGGTCCGGGTGTGCACGGTCCGGGTGTGCATGGTCCGGGTGTGCATGGTCCAGGTGTGCATGGTCTGGGTGTGCACAGTCCGGGTGTGCATGGTCCAGGTGTGCATGGTCTGGGTGTGCACGGTCCAGGTGTGCACGGTCCAGGTGTGCGTGGTCCAGGTGTGCGTGGTTCAGGTGTGCGTAGTTCAGGTGTCCTCAGTTGAGGTTGCATGGTCCAGGCATGTGTGATCCAGCTGTGCATGGTCCAGGTGTGCACAGTCCAGGCATGCACGGTCCAGGCGTGCACAGTCCAGGCGTGCATGGTCCTGGCATGCATGGTCCAGCTGTGCGTGGTCCAGCTGTGCACATCCAGGTGTGCATGGTCCAGGCATGCACAGTCCAGCTGTGCACAGTCCAGCTGTGCACGTCCAGGCATGCACGGTCCAGCTGTGCATGGTCCAGCTGTGCACATCCAGGCGTGCACAGTCCAGGCGTGCACAGTCCAGCTGTGCACCATCCAGCTGTGCACGTCCAGGCATGCACAGTCCAGGTGTGCACAGTCCAGCTGTGCACCATCCAGCTGTGCACGGTCCAGGTGCCTGCAGGAGGTGACCACATTGCTCAGCCCCCCTCGCAGCCCAGTGCCCCCTGCACCAGGGCTGTGTCCCTGCCCCCTGTCTCTGCACGGGGAGCTGCGCCCGAGCCTTGCTGCTCCGCGGGGAGGAGCCCGGCGCGGGCTGCACCCCGTCCATCCTCCCGCACCCCGTCCTACCCGAGGGTCACCGGGGGATGAGCACCGGGCACCCCTTTCCTCTCCCGGCTCTGCTCCCCTCCGGCTGAGCTGCCGCCCACCCTGCGGTTCCCCCCCGCTGCCGCTCCCGTGCCCCCGTGGGTGCTGGCTCGGCTCCGGCTGCACCGGAGGCAGCGGCACGGCCGGGCCCAGCGGGGCGGTGGGATTTCAGCTCCTCCTCGGCAGCAACTTCGGCAGCAGCTGACGGCGCTGTGCCGACAGCAGGGCAGAGCAGCTTTGAGGGGGTTGCGGCGCGGTTTCTGCCAACCCGCTGTGCAAGACTCTGCTCAGTTTTACTGCGAGCCTCTCGCTTTTGAGGGGGAAGGTGGATAAATGGGCTCTCGCGCTACCTTTCCCCCCCTCCACCCCGTGCGGCGTGGGATCGGCGGCCGGCAGATTGCTTGGGACCTCATTGCCGAGCGGCGGGGATGTGCTTGGCATTAAATCAGCATCTCGGTGCGCTCCGGCGTGGGCGATCCTCCAGCCGGGCACCGGGATACCCGGGCTTGGATGTGGCGGATGGAGCCCGCAGCCGTGCTCTGGGTTCGAGCTCGGATGTGCCAAATATCGGGATGCTCGCATGTCCCGAACATGGGGATGCTTGGATGTCCCGAACATGGGGATGCTTGGATGTGACAAATATCGGGATGCTCGGATGTCCCAAACGTGGGGATGCTCAGATGTCCCCGCTCACTCCCAGGCACGGGGCTGCAGTTCAGCCCTGAGCGCTGCCACCCTTGCCCGCAGCAGACAGGGTCGTGCCGGTGGTGGTGGCGGCTCAGCCATGCCGGTAGCCATGGCACACCCCGGTTCGGTGACTGCTCCGGCACGGGGCTGGCTGCCTCGCACCGTGCAGAGGAGCTGGCGGCTCCGGGGCAATGCCAAGGGCAGAAACAAGCTCCCGAGGGGAATGGGGCGAGATCGGGGTGCGGGGCCCGGAGCTCCCCGTGGAGGCGGGGAGGGCAGGGCTGCCTGCTTTGACCCCGGGCTCCGCCAGCACCCCTGCCTGCCCCAGCCTTGCGGGGCAAGGAGCCCTTTCCTGCTCCCCATGGCAAACCCTGCGGCAGGGAGGAGAAGCTCTGGAGCTGGCGGTGGTGACTGCGGGGACACGGAGCTCGTGCATGGGGTGGTCCCGTCCCGGGGGGGACCGCCACACCGCCCGCGTCCCTGCCCCGACGCGGCGCAAGGACGAGCGTCCCCGGCTGCCCTCGCTGTGGTTTCCAGCCTGCCGGGTGTCACGGCACTTGTTTGACTTTGTCTTTCTTCTTAACCTGGGCAAAGAGCTGTTTTCCTGGAGAAAAAAAGCTATTTCGTGCCGAGCCACTTATCCCTGGGTGCAGCGCTGGGCGGGGAGGGGCATCTCGAAGGAGGGCGAGGGAGAAAGAAGAAATCCTTTTGCTGATTGAACAGGTTGGCTTCTTGCAGACAGCTCCTCGAGCGGCCCAGCTCAGCAGATTGATCGCCGCACAAAGCCTCGGTAGCGCCTTTGAATTTTCCCCCCTTGTATTTTTATTATCGTCACGGTCTGCCCTGAACAAATTCCTGCGCTCGCCTGGGAGCGGCTCTTCGTTAGCTTGGAGAAACGAGGAGCTTTCGCTTCCAGCCCTGCTGCAGGAGCCCGAGCACCCGCAGCCCGGGCTGCGCCCGTGGCGAAGGGGTGAATTTGGGGGGCCGGGGGCGCGGCGGCTTGTCGCTTGAATCGCAGGAGCGTCCTGCAGCGTGGGGACGGACGGTGGCGAAGGGAGGTTGCGGCTCCTGCCGGGCGCCCGCCCGTTGCAGAGGGACGTCCTGCGGCGCTTGGGGACGGGGGACCAGCGCTGGTAAAGCCGGGATGGCTTTGCCGGGGAAGTCTCCGGCTCCGGGCATCCTTTGGGATGAGCCGAAGTCTCTGCCTGGCGCGGCTGCGGGTGCCGGCAAGCCCAAGCCGGGGGTGCAGCATCCTCCAGGAGCTTGCCCCGGCTGTGCCAAGCACGCTCACCTGCGGCGCGGCACGGGCAGGGCGGCGGCGGGCAGCAGCTCCCCGCTCGCTGCTGTTCTGTGCCGGTAACACCTGGAAAATGAGCTTGGCCTTTGGAAGGTGGAAAAGGACGAAGCTGTCAGGGGAAGGAGCTCTAATGAACTCGCGCTGCCCTTCCACCGCGCTGCCGGCCCTTCCCGCGCTGGCGGCTCGGCTGGCGGCTCTCCCTCCGGCGCCTGGCAATAAGCCAGCCCGGCCGTCAACGGCATGAAAACCGGAGAAATCTGCTGCCGGGTCGCCGGCGTGGCTGCCCTTGCCGCCCACCCACCGAGGCGACAAGCCCGGCGCCGGGGCGGTGCGCACCCTGGTTCTGCCCGTGCCGCTGGGCTGCGGGCGCGCCCCGGGTGCCGGTGGGGTGAGGACCGGCGGTGCCGCGGTCCCGGGATCCGCTTTGGGATCCGCCTTCCCGTCGATCCCTCCCTTGGCACGGGGGACAAAGCAAATTAATTTGGTAACAGGGACGAGCGGTCCCTCCGATCAGGTTTGTGCCGAGCTCAGGTGAGCCGCCGAGGGCCGGTGATTGGGATTAGCGGGCTAACGAGCCGGCCGGTCTCTCACCGGGTGGGCGCGGGGGGCAATGCCGGCGTTTCCGGCGGCGGGTGCTGACGGCGCGTGCCACCTCTCTTTTGCAGGGCTATCAAGAACGGCAAAGGGCTGCACAGCAAGAAGGAGGTGCCGATTCACCGGGTGGCCGACATCTCTGGGGTAAGGACCTTCCGGGGGCGGCTGCGCCGGCTGTGCCGCGTGTGAAGTTGCTTGCCGGGATGGGGCGCGTGGAGCAGAGCCGGAGCGGTGCCGACCCGCAATCCTGCTCATTGCGTGCACGGTGCCTGCCCGCCGGCTCTGCCGGAGCAACCGGGACACCCGGCTGGGGATGGCACGAGGGAGCGTGGCAGCCCATCACCCTCCTGCGCCGGGGCTGGTGGCCCCCCAAGTGCCACTGCAGAAGCTGTTTGTCCCCCCCGGCGCACCCCGAAAGGGTGAAGTGAGATTTCTGCTGGGGTTTCCCTTCTCCGGGGGGCGGTGGGGAGGCCTCACCGCGTGCTGGCATCGCCCCGAGCGTCGGTGACGAAGGTGACTGCGCGGTAGTGCCAAATTCATTCATAAACCAGCAGATAGGAGCTGCGTCCGTGCGTCCATCCTGGGTTTGATGCCCTGGTTCTCAAGAAGGTCCTTTGTGTCCTCGGGGGGATGGAGCTCTGTCCTGGGCACCCCAATTCCTGCCCGCACGATTCCTGCTGGGCTCTGCAGCGGTGTCTGCTGCTCGGACGAGATGGAGACGTCCCGTCCTCCCCAGGCAAAGCCCTCGGTGGGGTCCGTGCCGGGCAGGGCACGGTGAAGGGTGCTGGGGACACCCCCACGGCAGAGCTGCCGGCTCCCCGGCGCTCGGCTGCCTCTTACGGCTTCTAAAAAACCACGTGCTGGTGCGATTGCCCGTGCAGAGACAAACCGGCGGCGGTGGGATACGGGGACATCCCTGCCCCGAGCCCCCCGGCCCGGCAGGGTCCCTGCGCCGGGGCCGTGGTGCCGCCGGGGTCGTACCGAGCCCCCGTAACTCAACCAGGGCAGCGAGCAAAAGGGTTGGAGCCGGATGGGAGGGGGAAGGCCCCCGCAAACAAAATTAGGCCGATACCTCGCGGCTTTGGTGAAGATTTGTTCATCTTTTTTAATCTTTAATAGTTTTCTGTAAATCGATCCCGGCCTTAGTCAGCCGCGCGTCAGCAGTTGTGCGGCGTGATGAATGCGGGCGCGCGCCGAGCTGACAGCGGGTGCTTTACCACTGCCGAAATTCCATGTGGATTAGCGTCGGCACGCACCAGGCTCAGCCATCACCCGTGCCGGGGGTCCCGCGGGGTGCGGGGCGGCGGGAGGGGGTGCATTGCGGTGCCCCAGGCTCCGCTGTCCCTCCCGGCTGTCGGTCCCGGCTCCCCGGCACCAAGCCGGAGCTCACCGGTGCTGCGCCAGGACGGGAGGCAGGAGCCAGGTGGGGCTGGGGGTGCCGGTGACCCCGACGGCAGGACTTGCCGGCGATGCAGAGGCAGTGAGCCACCGGGCAGAGGTGGCTGTGCGTGGCCTGGCACGGTGTCCGTCCGTCCCCTCCCAGCCACGGCCCCGCAGCCCCCATGCCGCTGCCGGAGCTGCCTGGTGCAATGCGTGCAGCAGCAGCGCTCAGCCCCGGCACCCTGCGACGTGGGTGCCTGTCGAGGCGTGGTCAGCCCCAGGTGCCGCGGCGGGGTGTCGGGGACCGGTGCCGAGCCATCGCACGGGACCCCTGCAGCGGTTTCGGCTGGGGCCGGGCAGGAGGAACGGCGGCTCTCCCGCTCCGCACCCAGGCAGCGCCCGGCATCGCTGCCGAGCTCCACGTCTCTCTGGCAAAAGGGCACCGGCGCTGGCGTGGTGCTGCCGATGGAGCGGTTTGTGTGGCATTGCTCGGGGTCCCTCGCCCGCTGGGGACATCCCTGTCCCCGGGCTCTTCCATACCCAATGCTGCTGCGGTTTTGCCCGGCTGTGCCCGCTGCCCTTTCCCGGTGCCGCATCTCCCCTTGCCGTGGCACTCCGTGGGGAAACGGCGTCTGGAAAACATGGGCTTTGGGCTGTTGCGCCTTTCAGGTCGCGGTGACAGGGCGGGCACAGGACCCTCGGTGCCACCCCAACCCGGACCCGTGCCGGTGCATCCCATGGGGTGGCTTCACCGCATCCCTCGCCCATGGACGTCAACCTGTGCTGACCACCGCCATGGCACCACTGCTGCGTCCTTGTCCTTGGGCCGTCAGCTCTGTCCCCTCCCTGTCAAGCTGCCGGTCCCCAGCTCTGCCTTTCCCTGCCTCCCCATTCCCGAGCGTCCCGGCTGCCTCGGCGACCAGGATGCAGAAGTCAGGGAATTAGCTCAAACGCAGGGTTCAGCCTGGTTTTCCTGGCTCCGGCGCAGCCGCCTGTCCTTCTGCCCCGGCTCGTGCGGGGAAATGTCCCTTCCCTGTGGTTTACGCCGTCCGATGGTGGCTGCCCTGGTGTCCTCCTCCGGGGCACGGGGCCGGGGGACACCAGGATGTCCCAGGAGCATCCTGCTCCTCTCCAGCACCCCAAGATTTCCCCATCTCCCTCCGGGGCACGGGTCTGGGGCACGCCATGGCGTCCCAGGAGCATCCTGCTCCTCTCCAGCACCCCAAGATCTCCCCGTCCCCCTCCGGGGCACAGGTCTGGGGCACGCCAGGGCGTCCCAGGAGCATCCTGCTCCTCTCCAGCACCCCAAGATTTCCCCGTCCCCCGCCAGGGCACGGGGCCAGGGGACACCAGGTCATCCCAGGAGCATCCTGCTCCTCTCCAGCACCCCAAGATCTCCCTGTCCCCTGGCGGGGGACACCAGGGCGTCCCAGGAGCATCCTGCTCCTCTCCAGCACCCCAAGATCTCCCCGGCCCCATCCCCTGCCTGCCCGGAGCTGCAGAGGGAGGCAGCATCCCTCCTCACGGACCCGCGATGCTACAGGCAAGAAAAATCCCCCCCCAAAAAACGAGAGAAAAAGCCAAGAGAGCAGCGCAGCAGCGACACAAATCCGCTCCAGCTCGCTTCGCCCATTAGCGTGCGCTCCGGCACGAGGGCGCAGGCAGGCGTGCGGCAGCCCGGCGTGCGGCAGCCCGGCCGCCGGAAAGCCTCCTGTCCTTGTGGAAAGTCCTTGAATAATTTTGCATAATTGGCAGAGCTTCACATAAAAGCGGAGTTAGGAGGAGGGTTTTTTTTCCCTCGCTGTATTTATGCATCATTTTCCTTCAATTCCCAGCTAATTAAATGCTCCAAGTGTTAAAATAATAGTAACGGGGGCGACGGCACCGGGGCGGGAGGTGCGGGCAAGGAGCGGGGCAGGCAGTGCCGGCAGCACCCCGGTGGGATGCCCCGGTCTGTCGGGAATTGGGGAGCCCTCAGAAGGTGCGGGATGGGGGTGCCGGGGGGGTTTGCGTGGCAGGGGACGAATCCTGCCCGGCCCTGGGCAGCGCTGAAGGTGGGAGTCGAGGCTCGGCGCAGCCGGGATGGGGAGGGGGAGATGCCGGCGTGGTGCAGATCCCCCGCTTCCCTTCCCCATCTGAATTTATCTGGCGATGCCCCCCAGCCGCCGGCGCGCGCTCCCGCGCATCCGGCAGATCCGAGAGCCCCTGTCACCGTGTCCCCGTGCAGGCACGTCCGATGACATCCCCCCGACCCTCGATGGAATAAGGCGGGTGGGCTGGGAGCATCCCGACCCGGCACCCACTCCTGCACGCGCCCACCACGGCGCTGGTGCTCTGCCGCGCTCCCGGTGCCCCGGCCCCTCCGGAGGCTGCCGTGCCGGCTCCGGCAGCGGCATCGGTACGGGTTGGGGGCTGTTTGCCCATCGCAGGCTGCTGCCGCGGCGGCTGGGACTTCGCTGTCCCATGCCAAGCAGGAGGAGCGTGGGGTTGCTGGTCCTGGAGAGCGGATCCAGGGGAAGGGGGTCCGGCAGCTCCTCGTTTCCGTCCCCTCCGAACCCGGGTCCGGCTGTCCCCGAGGCACCCGCTGGGTCCCTGCCGGAGCTGGGGATGGTGGCGCGGGACGCTCGGCTCGGTCCTGCCACCGCAGAGCCCTGGAGCGGGAGCCGGCCCTGGCGGTGAGGGGCATCGGCGTGTGTCCTTCAGCACGAAGCCAAAGGCCGGACGCGGTGGCAGCGCCGGCTTACCTGGGCGGCTGCGAGCTCTTGGCACCAGCTGCCACCCATCCCCAAGGCCACCCACATAGCCACGCACCCGTGTGCCGGCCTGGCACAACGGCTCAGACCTGTGCCAGGGAGCCAGAGCCACCCCGAGCGCTCCCAAAATTCACTCCCAGAAAATCACTCCCGGCGTCGGCACAGCCATCCGCTCCGCCGGCATCTGCTCCTCCTGCTCCTTCCCCGTCCTGCCGGCTGCTCGACACCGCAGCCCTCAGCCCCTCGGTGGGTGATGCTGGCAACGTGCCATGCCAGGGGAGCCCGGCTGGCTGGGCTTGGGACGTGGCTGGAGCGCGGCACTCGCCGCTGCCGGGAAGAGGTGCACGATTTTTTGCTGCCGTGAAGCAGCCGCGAGGTCTGCGCAGGGACGGGGACAGGGACGGGACCGGCTCCGTGGCGGCAGGCGTGGGATGCACATGGTGAGCACCGGCGCTGTCGTGCGTCCCACCGCTCCTGTCGGCGGGGATGGCAGGAGGGGAAATGCCTCAGTGGGGGTGAAGGATCATAGAGTCATAGAATCACAGAATGCTTTGGGTGGGAAGG
>VYZW01063723.1:0-13718 GCA_013401315.1 Balaeniceps rex
CCTCCCCTCCTTTTACTGATGAAATTTAAAAGATTTTGAGTCAGAATCTTGATATTTTATCAAGTTGCTTCCTTCAACGAAAATCCGTCCTGTTCCCAGAGCAATAAACGTTTCCAGACCGGCAGCTTAGGATCTCGTTTACCCGTGCCATGCCCATCAGGCGCTCACATGCCCGCACTGTGGTTGCAGAGGTTGGTGCCGTGCCCCACCAGTGTCCGTCTGTCCGGGTGCCTCATCGGCTGCAGATCCAGGGCAGGTGGGGCTCTTTGGAAAGGCAGGGGTGGGAGAGGTGGTTAATCTCCATTTTTACCTCTCCTTTTGGCTTGTGCAAACAATGACAGGGGACTAAGCACAGTAAAACACAAAGCTGCCACGCAGAAGTCGCACACTGGTGTGGAAGTTAAAAGAAAAAAACAAAAAGCCCCCAATCTATTCAGTCCTGAGGTTCCACCACCATTTCTAACACCAGTTTGTCAGCTCTTAGTTTGGAAAGAAAGCCAAGAATCATAGATCTGTTTCAGCTGAAGAAAATAATGACATGTGTTCTGATTTTACAGAAAGAAGAAAATCATGAGAAGAAATCCCAATATTGTTTTTAACATGCACTCTGACGCTCTCACATAATTTCCTTTGGGAGAATGGTAAGTTAACAGATCTAGCACTAATACAGCATGATTCATCAGCTTGCGCTTTACAACGAGGAGCAGCATTGTTATTTCTTTTTTATGCAGAGGGAAGCTGGAGGAACAGGGAGATGCAGTGACTGACCGGGGACCACGCAGCAAGGCAGACAAGGTGTAGGCATCCCCAATGCCAGGCCAGGGGTCTATCCAGGCAGTGAGTTAACATTAAAAAATCCAGAGTACTTTTCATTCCTTATATGCACTGGAAGTCAGTTTTCAAGCATGGAAATAGCTTAGTTAGAATGTTCTTAATTTTTCCTGTTGGAGCGAATTATCTTTGCCGTACAAAGGGGGGAGAAGGTGGGTAAGATATTTACTGATAAACGACAATCACCGTTGTTCAGAGCTTTTAAATCCCATTCTCTACAGTGCACTTTGCTGATACCAAACAAAAGCGAACACATGTCCACAAAATAGCAGCAATAAATTCTACTTTGGGCAAAAAAAGCGCCAGCACCTACTGAAAGTGTTAAGAGATTATTTAATTTGCAAAAAGACACAAAATTTGTTATGATACACAGAAAGCTTATACATAAGTGTATATATAAGCTTATATATTAGTAGGCATGGGGGTGTTGGGTTGATGGTTGGACTAGATGATCTTAGAGGTCTTTTCCATCCTTAATGATTCGATTCAATTCAATTCAATTCGATTCGATTCAATTCTACTCTACTCTACTCTACTCTACTCTACTCTATTCTATTCTATTCTTCTATAACCTGAATTTTTTCTTATTACACCACGACTTCAGCATAAATTGCACCGACACCATTGCATTTACCCCGAGCTTTACTTGCAACCGAGGTGAACAATGGATGGGGACCTTGCAAACCTTGCCGCTGCGGTGGCAGGCATCATGGCTCGGGTGGCCGCCTGCCCCAGCCCCGTGGCGGAGGTCACCCCTCCTGGCACTGGGGATGTGCACTCCTGCCCTGCTTCGGGGCAAAGCGGGGTGCCTCAGGTTAAACTCCTGGTAAGGCTGCGTCTGAAGGGATCGCCAGGCTCTATATTTATGTGCGCAAGGAGCGTGTGTAGGTTCCCCCCGCTGTTCCTGCGGACAAAGCGGCAGCGGAGGGGGATGATAACGCGCTGTAAGCTGTTAACACAGCCACTGCTACAGCTCCTTGCCAAGGGAGAGCAAGTCAGAGGCCTGAGTCAGCTCACGCTTGAGATGACCACGATCGCCCAGGTCACTAAAACATCCCCTCCCCTGTGCCACAGTGGACAGATGTACACGGGAACCACGGACAACACCTGGTTGGTGACGTACGTAGGGTATGAATATGGGGATTCACTTGCTGAACATAAACCCAGTCTTGATTGTTATTTCAGTGCATCTGCATCCTAATTTCTATGATTCCTTAAGCTTTATTGAGGCCAGGAGATAAATATTGTAGATGTGTCAAGTCCCATCTCTGTCTATGATCATGTCGGCATCATGTCGGGGAAAAAGTGACCCTGGATTTGATTTACCCCCCCAAATGCGTATGTCTCTCTCTAAACAAAGGAAAGCGGTCGTCTAAAAACGGGAAAAATAATTGTTGTGTCACTTCGACAGCAATCCTGCCCGTTTTTTTCTCGGGTGGCCCCAGGTGCTGCCCATGTGGGTGGGTCTGCGCCCCAAGGAGAGGACAGAAACCCTCTTCCCCATCCCCTGGGGACACAGCAGCAAGGGTGCCGGCAGGTTTGGAGCAGCGTGTGAGATAGATGAGAATCAAGACCGCTCTCTGGCTCCCTGCCTATGAGAGGCCCCAACGCTGCTGTGTTAATAAGGGCTGGAGAACAAGGCACGAGCAGGAAGGAAGAAAAAAAAATTGCATGTGAAAAAGCAGAAGCCCTGAAGGCGAGTTTTTCATATCAAAACACTTGTTGGCTGCTTGTTTTGAGGGTTTCAATGGAAACGATATACTAAAGGCAGCGGCCTGAATCCTTCCAGCTGGAACTTTGGGGAGATCAAGGACAGTGCCACAGCTGCTGCTGCACTGTGCCACTAAGATTCTTTCACGATGCTCTGGTTTGCATTTATTTTTAGAGATGGAAACCTCTGCTTTTCCATGATACTCAGCCTTACTGCACCGGGAAGGCTGTCAGAAGGAATTCAGCTTCCGTGCTCCCTTTTCCTGTGACCTTAACATCTACGGCTCTGAGCTCTGCTCGGCATTTCCAGCAAAACCTTCTTCTCCAGATTGTCTTGATTTTTTTTTAAGCATTGACGCCACTCATAAAATTTCAGAAAAATAAGATAATTAGTGCTGCTTGTAAGTAACTTTTAGGGAAATGTCAGCTGCTCTGCATTCAGCATGTGCTGAAGCAGTATTCTTCAAATGCTTGAAATTTCGTCTCCAGCTTCCTGTGGATGAACAGGTCACATCCAAGCTGTGTTATGACTGAAGTGGCATCAGAAAATTATAGATATCAGCAACCTGCAGGCCGTGTTAAATATGGAAGACTAAAATTACCACTGAAGGAAATGAGGAAGGTGAAGTGAGATTTCTGATAAGAGCTTTGTGCTACTGGAGGAGACCTTCTATCACTATCTTGGGAAGACTTTATTTACCAGAAATTTGGGTAGTAGCCCTGATCTCAGTTGTCATCTGCCATGACTACAAAGTTAACACTCGTCCTCCTGCCCCGTTCCTAGGTGCGAGCACTGGGTGAGCAGCACCTCTGAGCCCTTTTCGTTTCCGAGCTGGTTGACCGCTCTTTGAGAGCGAGGCGTGGGTGAAGGAAGCAAGCCAGGGATGGCAACCATCCACGTGATGCGGGCTCACCGCCGGCATCTCCACCGCCCCATCAGCAGCCCCCGTGGCACCGCTGGCCCGGGAGAGCAGCTGCCTGCCAGACCATCAGCGTCCACCACTGGATTCGCAAATATCACCTCGTCCTTCCCAAATGTCGCGGTGGCCCCATGCCCCTCCATGAATCTTTGAAAATTACGAACGCAGTTTAAAATGATGTTGCCAACGTGAAGGCAAGAGAAAAATAACAGTTGTTTATTGCTAAGCAAGGTGCCAGATTAATAATTTATTTTTTCGGTGGGCCCTGATTCCACTGAAATCAGTTGCGAGCTCGAAGGAGGAGAAGATTTCTGTCTGTGTATTGAGTTTTCTGTCTAATTGACACGGCTAGTCCATTGCAGGCAGGCTACCTCTCCCCTGCACGCTGCCCTTGAGAGAAGCATGGCTGGTTCTTATGAAGAAGCATTTCTCTTGATCTCTGTAGTGCCTCTCATCCTAATTGCAGCTGTCTTGTTTCAAACATCTCATTGTCTTCCCAATTAGAAATCAGCCCCAGGGTTTGATTCTCATCCTCCTTGCTCCCCGGCAGGAGCTGGAGGCTTGCAATCAGGGCTGGAGCCTTGCTCCCCGTCTCCCGAGCCGGCAGGCTGGTTCAGGGGGTCTGGTGAAGGCAGGAGATATTCTTTGTGCAAGGTTCCTATCAGCAAACCCAAGACGCAGCCCACAGACACCCTCCTGCCAGCACCACAGCTGACAGGCTGTGCCATAATAGCTGCTCAGTGTTACACTGCTCTCCAGCTCTCTAATTAAAAAAAAAAAAAAAAAAAAAGAAGGGAAGCTTTCTGCATACTAAACACCCTCCCTTTCTCAGCGTGGAGGCAAACGCATTTCTAGCTGTTCCCCAGGGATGGGGAGCAGAAGTGCTGCCAGGCACGGCCGTGGGAGCGGAGCCTTTCCGCAGTCGCTGGGAGATGGCGCCTCGGACGTCTGCGGGGCGAAGGGTTTGCCTGTGGGCTTCGTCCGGCAGAGCTGCCGGTACCCACAGCCAGAGGCTTCCCCGAGCCTGGGCTGCAGGCTGCATCCTTGGAGAGGCTGAGCCAAGGGCACCCGGTGCCACGGTATAAATCCAAGGGGAATGATCCCAGAAGGAAATTAGAGGGAGACTAGGCTAACGTAAAGATCAAGGCTCTCTCAAAAGGCGTGTGGGATTGGGTCTTGTACTGTTTTCTAACTCTCCGTTCATTCTGTGGATTTGTTTCTGATTTACAGTGGCGCAAATGAAAGGAGCCCTGGGCGCTCTCACGTTAACGGCAATGCCACCGGTAATGGTTAACGGAATTGGGTGTGAGCGGTAGAGATTCGGCACTGTCTCCCAGGAGCTGAAAAGAGCTTGCATGTCCTGGCTGCAAGGGCTGGTGGGACAGAGCGCACTTCCTCCAGCCTTTAGGCAAGAGATTACACATCCATTTCAGCCCAGAGCTGCCTTTTCTCTTCCTCTCATATTTCCCCTTGGAATCTGACTCGCCAAGCGAGTCGTCTCATTGCAAGTCTGGCTAGATCATTTCTTTTAAAAAAAAAAAAACAGAGTAATTTGAAACATACACGTAAGTGCAAGATTTACAT
The DNA here is from genome assembly GCA_013401315.1 of Balaeniceps rex. Classification (NCBI taxonomy): domain Eukaryota; kingdom Metazoa; phylum Chordata; class Aves; order Pelecaniformes; family Balaenicipitidae; genus Balaeniceps; species Balaeniceps rex. The sequence goes on from VYZW01063723.1 coordinate 5,046, forward strand.
ATAACCCCAACTGCCAAGAAAAAGAAAAAAACCCAACATTTAAAATCAGCCCTTTTCATTGATGAGAGCGTGGCGCTTAGTATTCAGGACGCCGCATCTGAATACATTGAGTAAATTATATGTGCCAAACTATTCACGCATCGCCTGACTACAAGATTTACTCACACAAACAGCCACAGAAACGACATAATAAGAAACCTTCAGCGTATTTCCAGAATACAGATATCCTAGCCGGGGAGCGAGCCTGACAAGAGGGTTTGCACTCCAGGAGAGGAAGGATCCACTGCTCCTTTAGGTGCTCGATGGGACTCTGAAATCTGGAGTCCAAGGCAGCTCTGGTGCGTCCTGCCTGGATGGCCCAGGCAACCCAGGTCTCTCTGCGTTCAGAAATACCACTTTTTCCTTTCTCCCACCCTTTTTTTCTGCTCTAACAGGCCCCAGGTGATTAACTTGGACACGTCGGGGAGGTCTGAACGTGTGTACCATTTCCCACGGAGCCGGTACAGCTCAGCTGGGCTGGTTGGATGCCTGCACAAACACCCCATTGCTGCACTTCAGGTCCACCATCATGCAAATGAAAAACTCCATGCAGTCGCTAGGAAAGGAAGGCAAGAGAGAGAAGCGTATCCAAGTAGCTTTCACCAAAAACAGCCAGGATAACCCTACCTGAAAAGCTCCGCTGCGTTTGTGGTTAGAGCTCATACTCTGCCTTGAAGCGTTTCACGAGCGCGCGGGCCCGCAGGAGTGCCTGCGGATTTGCCGTCTCTGGTGAGTGTCCAGCACAAGTGACCCCAAACAGGGACTGAGGACTGCTTGGAAGCGGGTGGTCTTTTCAGCCTGAAATCAAACTGAACGAGGGGCTGAGCCTCTTTCCCCTCTGGTTCGTGGTCACCATGACCTGAACCAGCCTCTAACGCACGTTGCCTGCTGGAGGTGTGGCGTGGGGGAGGTGGGTTTGTCAGAAACGCCACAGGGGTGGCAGCTCTGTTTTCATACCAACCCACGTTCTGTGTACTCTGGTAAACCGCGTTTTCCCTCCTGTGCCATTGCACTCGCGTGTAGCTTGGAGACGGCTCAAAACCTGGATGTGAAGATAAAACAAGCTGGATTGAAGCAGGCTGGCCAGCCAAGTCCCTGCCTGCCTCTGCCATTTGAGCTTGTTGCCTTCTGCCACCCATCTGAGCGGCACCAGGGAGCTCGAGAGGAGACCGCCTGCGGCGGGCAGACGGGAGATGGGTGCCAACGAGACCAAAAGAGCAATGGACAGGATATCGCGGTGTGTTGTGGTTCAGAGGGAAGGTCCAAGCAGAGGCAGCTGGTCAGGACCGAGGGTGCATGAAGCGCCACGTCCTTGCTGTAACAAGTGGCACAACGGAGGGGATTCAAAAGGGAAGAGTTGGGTTGCGAGTCCTTTGTGTGGTGTGGATCACAGCGTCCAGGAAGCATCGTCTCACCCGGATGAAAAACATATGAAGAGCTGGTGAAGGTGGCACAGAAACGGGGATAAACATCCCTGGGGAGAGCAGAGCGGGGTTTGAATCACAGGTGATGGCAAGTCTGCATCTTGGTTTTGCCTCAGGCAAGTGAAGCTACAGAGCATTTAGTCCGGTCTCAGATAACGGGGAAGAAGAATAAGAACCTCATTTCTGTACATACACTCCGCATAGGCTACGTATCACACTTTTTGCATTTATTGAAGCATGATTTTGGTGAAATTTGCTGCCCTGCAGGGAAGTGAAGACTAAAGCTCAGATCATTAATCCTTAATACTGAGTAGATACAGCTTGTTAGTTTGCATTTCACCATGTAATTATCGCTGCTGTGAAACGTCTGAGAAATGCTGGGCTGCGATTCTTCTGTGCATCCAGCCCAGAAAGTCTGCGAGAGTATGTCTAGAGGGGGCAGAGGCCACCGGCGCGATGCTGGGAGCGATGCTCCCCGGTTTGTGGGGCGAAAGCTCACCCATAGACATTTCCTTCAGAAGCCTCCTTCGTGTCTGCGTCCAGGAGGGTGAAGATGCACTGTCAGCAGCCCTGAAAAACAACAGCAGATTGGGGCAATTAATTTGAATTTAAATATAATGTGTTCGAGGCTTTAATAAGTAATTTATGATCCTAAATCTAATCTTCCCAAATGAAGTTCCAGTCAATCCCTTTGGGATCCCCAGCCACAACCTCCCTTTGCTGGGTCCACGACTGTAGCGCCGGGGTTTGACTCTGCTGGTCTTTTCCCACAGACCCATTTGATCGCGGATTCATCACACCCACCCCAGGAGCCCTCGTGAAGCATATGACACTTCACATGATATGCGGGCTACCCTCCCCCCCTTTGTCTTCTTAATTGCTGTATTTAAAGCAGTAATTCAGTTTACAGTTAAAATGCTTTGTGCAGATATTTATTAAAATCCATGTCTTGAAAGACGGTGACAGTTCCACCCCGCAGGATGGATCCCCCCGCTCAACAGACACATCCCAGGCAGCTCGCGCTGTCTGCTTACATGGAAGCGTGAAGATGTGCTCGCTCTCGTTGGAAAGTGACGGTCACCGGGCTGGGCGGGTGGACAGCCCTGGTGCAATTAACTGGTCACCGACCAACATTGTCCTTAGCCACAAAGGCCTTTGCTCAGCTACCACAGGGCTCTGCAGGAGACCAGTGAACACGTTCGGAAAAATGAGTCTCTGCTCAGTCCCCGGCCAGAAACCACGAAGAGAGCCACGCTGGCGCAGGCGGCTGCAGCAGGGCTACGGGATGGGCGTTGGAGTGGTCACTGGTGGGTGCAGGGGTGGAAGGTGGCCGGACAGAGTTGCAGACAGTTTTGGAAAGAGATCATACATGTGACAGCAGCACAGAGGATTGCAGAGGCAAACGCAAAGCCTGGCAGGACCATCGGTTCGGGACGGTCAGATGGCGGGCGACCAAACCCCACTGGCAGTGGCTGCGGAGCCGCTTGCTTTGCTCTCTGGCTGCAGGCTCCTCTCCACCAGGGCACCGGTGCAAGGGAAGATGAAAACCCCAAATCAGAGCCTGTTCCCAGCCATTCCGGCAACGTAAGGTGCTGGAGGCAGCGACGTGGGTGGCAGAGGGAAGGAAACAAGTTAAGTCATGGGCAGCTTGAAATTTGGGTGTGCTACCACCGAGTAAACTTGAGAAAGCTGCGGTATGAGAACACGCGTGGGTCCGGTCGGCTCTTGTGAACTGCACGCAAGCTGTGTGACACCATCACACTGGAGGGGGAAATTACCGTCTCATCGTTCAGTCAGAGCATCCTCGCTGTTTTCCCAAAGCTGAGCTAGCAGCACTCTGTCGGTAAGCGCAGGCTCGCTGATGGCTGCGATGAACAGCCACCACCCTGCACGCGTCCGCTTGTGGGCACGTGCTGCTACTATGGAGCACGTACACAAAGCTGCACTTAGTTATTAGGAAATGCGATAAAGAGAGGATGAAAATGATCTCTTTTTAAGAGATCCATCTGCTTGCCCTGCTTTGTGAAATGAAAACATCAAAGAAAGAAATATTCTGCTGAATGACTCACGGGCGACCTGTCAGCGTGTTTGTCCATCCCTGCCAGCCGCGCTCACGCCAGCCCGCTCACAAAGGCTACCTGCTGCAGGCTGCCCTCTGATGTTCTGGCGAGCTTGCTGGTCACCATCGTGATATAATCTCCTTCCACAGCAATTTAATTAGCACAGTGAAAGAACTGACCTTTCTCAAGATTTTATTTTTTTCCACTATGCTAAAAATATCCCGCTGAATATGTCAATAGCATCCTTGATGCACACAGCACTCTAATACCCTGTTGTAAGGAAAGAAGCATTTTAACAGGACAATTTTGTAGAGAATGAGGAAAAGATGCTTTTAAATGTCCTTTAAAATAGGCAGCGTTATTTGGAATGCAAAATTATTGCAAATGTCCTATGTAAAAAAAGGACCGTAGGTAACAATACAGCATGCTTCTCCCAGAGCATTTTATACTAACAGGTATTACTAGTAACGGATATTACAAGGCATTTTGCAAAAGAACTGTATTTTTTTATCCATCATTCATGGATAAAGAGGCAGAGAAAATTGAACTGATTTGCCAAAGCCCATCTTCCAAGCTGTCCATCTTGCAGATCCTGCCCACCAGAACACACCCGAAATCTTCTTCTTCATCATTTATTAACGTCGTCTTTGCCTGGACTGCAAAAGCATCAGCTGACGCTGTACGGCGTGCTCGGTGTCCTTGCAGAGCAGCTGTAACGCACAGCGCAGCACTCGCCAGCTCCTTGCTAAACCCAACAGCGCTCACCCACTCCCACAGAAAAATAAGACCCAGGGGTCTTCGGAGACCCCCTGCTGCTGCTGCGTGATGGTGTGGGACAACGGTGACCCCCCAGCAGCTGGAAGGGAATGGCTCTCCTCTCCGTGTCTGTCCTCCCAGCCCACGCCTGAGCACAAGGCTCACCATCAGAAGGAAAGGCAGCCTCGTCGGTCCCTGCACAGAACGTGAGGCTCTCAGGGAGCATGCCCCTTCCTAAAATCATTAAAAAATGAGAGGCGAGCAATTGTCTTAAAGCAGTGCGTAGTCCAGGCATGGGCTGCCTCGACACGATTTGCTGGTAATCAAGCGCTGCCTCATGACCAGTGATATTTTTCTGTTGGAAAGCTTAGTCTCCAAGGCTGACGAGGTAAGTGAAATATTCTGTATTTCCACCTGCAGTAAAAACCTGCTATCCTCCTCAGTTCCTCTTTCCACTATTTCCTTGTGAAGGAAAGCAGCGGCTGGGTGCTCTGCCTGGGCCGGGACCCCCTTCTGCCCCCAAAGCAGGTAGGGGAAGGTAATTCTGAGCTCAGAAAGCTCAAATCTTCATCTCTCTGACACTAAGTAAACACCTCTCTGGTAAAGTAAACACACTTACAAATGGGGGAAGTGCATTTTTTGAAGGGATGTAAGGGTCCTCAAAGGACATGAGAACCCAGCTCATAGTCCCAAGCCTGTAAAACCCTCCCCAGGCCGCTTCATACGGTGGCACGGTGCTCCGCTGAAACCAGGGGGTCACATGCCCAGAGATTTTTGATCGCAGTGCCTTGGTGTTACCTGTCACCCCCATTTTAGTGTCTCTTGTTTCTGTGCAGCTGGCGGCAGCAGCCCAAGGACACTCGGGGCACTACAGGCACAGGCGGAGCTGGGAGCAGGCGGTGCCAGGGGCTTCCTGCGGTGCCAGGGGCTTCCTGCGGGGAGGACGTCGCTCCACAGCACCGGGAACGCGTCGGTGCAAGTGCCAGCAGCAGGTCGGAAGACCTGGGCTGTGCCTGCACGGGGTGGGAGAGGACAAAGCCCCGGTGCGCGTTCAGAGGCAGCTCTGCATCCTGCCTGCTCCTGCCCTCCTCCCCAGGGCACCTCTGCCTCCACACTGGAAGAGGAGCCCAAGTTTTGGGTCCCTGCGCATCCTATCAGTCCTTGTGTACTGCCAAGACTCGTCTGCCAAATGTTGTCCACCGTACATCTGCAAGGGACGATGCTGTGTGCCACTGTAAAAATATTTATGTGCGTGTGTGTGTGCGCACATGCACGCACAGGTATAGATGTACACCCATAGAAAGAAAGCAAAAATACCCTAGCAAGTATCTTTTTTGTAAGGGTTTGTATAAAAAGAAGGATGAGGTTAAAAAAAAAAAAAGGGAAGAACGAAAAATATTTTTCCTTGCTTGCGCTGCGGTCTGTTTGAACTGCCCATTATAACGAAATTAGGCAGCGCTATTTTTAAGACACGACACTCTGCTTAGAAAAGTTAGCAAGCCATAGGGACAGGACGGGGTCTGCTTTATGGGTGAAATAAGCCCAGCTTTTCTCCTCCACCCTGGTTTTGAGATCTCTTAAATATCACGGTTCTTTCCAAGCAGTCTGGGTTAAAAAGGAAGTTGAGCTCAAGCACGGACTTGATCCCGCAGCTGAAGCACAGCACATCCCTCCTCTGGTCCTGCTGCTGGCTGTGCCGTACGGTGTCTGTGTGACTGCGACCTGGTGCATTGACTCCCCGGGTCTCTAATTGCCAAGGACAATATGAGATACGGACTGAAGAAAATCTATAAATCCTGCGAGCACTCGGCGACGAGAGCAATAAGGGCCAGAAAAGTGCCCAGATGGACTACGCGCGTTGGAAAAATGGCAGAGTGCCAAGCATAAAGGGACTAAATGGTAGGAAAAGAAAGCGGATCCAAGCTTTCAAGGGGTAATTATAACTTTTGGTAAGTGAAAAAGAAAATATTGAATGTCAAAAGCCTGTGTCATGCCCATGTAAGTTATAGGAGTGACTCATACCAGCCTCACCTCGGCATCATAAAACTGGCGTTGAGCACAACAGCCTTCTCCTCTGCCTGCAGCTATTTATAACGCCTTTTTTTTCCCCTCTGGCACAACTCGGGGAATAAAACAGCAGTATCTTGGCTTTATATCCTACTTTCTTGCTTTGGATCTTGCAGAGCTTTGGAAACCGGAATGTGTGTGAGACAGAGACAGACAGCGCTCTGCACCGAGGGACAATAGAAGCAACGTCCATCCCTGGGGCAGCAGGGGGGCACGGGCACCCGGGCGGGCAGGGAGGTGTCACCGGTGGCTTCAGGAGCGCTTTCCCTTGCAGGCTTCAGGCCACGCAGGAGCAAAGTCACCGCTCCAAACCCACCCCCTTCTCGGGGTTTGCACTTTCCTGAGCCAGGCAGGAGCTTTAGAAATTGGATGCAAAGTCTCTGCCTGCCTGGTCCTGGTGCCTGCGGTCGTCCCTTGCAGCGGCACAGCCTCTCGAAGGCTATACGCTGATCTGCCCCCAAAGTTGCCACCCTCTTGGCTGGCAAAACAGCCCATGCAATTGTGCTTTTTTTGCTGCTCAGGCTCCTCTGCCTCCTGAAGTGCTACAAGAAAAGGAAATGTTTGTGTTTTCCATGCATCCAAAATGGATAACGTTCTTTTGATTTTTGCAGCCATTTGACCAAGGTTACATAGCAGTACCTAGCAAGATTATACAGCAGTATATAACGAGTCTTGGTGAAATTACAGCATCAAACTAAATAAGGATTTTAGCAGATACAAAACAGATGAGGGATTCATTTGCACATGAAGGATTAATCCACACTGAAGGGTTTGCACTTCTCTTTATGCACCATCTGAGCTGTTACGGTAGCCTGAAGACACACTAGCCATAAGTGTTAACGACAGGGTCATAAAATATTAGTTGCATGCATAAACCATAGCATCACAGTTTTTGGTATGTTTTGGAGGGGATATGGAAGAGGCTATTTCTGAAGGTCCTCCCATCTTCCCTGGTTGACTGACACCTCAGTGTCCCGGTGGGGCTATAAAAAGAGCCAAGACAGCGTCCAAGTGAGCCCACCTCGAAGGGAACACTGTACACCAAAAATAAGAGGCTTCCTCCCTAAAGCGCCAGAGGATTTGCAGGTGCCGGGTGCCGTGGGGTGCCTCACCGCAGCGTTACCAGATGTGCCCGGCGAGGCTCTCGGGGCTGGTGGGGGGCATTCGGCGCCCGACGGCTCGCTCCCCAGTGCACCCTGTGCTCCCCTGGGACAGGCGCGGGCTGTGCAACGCTCGGCTGACTTCACCAGCGGGGACGAGGGACCCGGCAGCAGAGATGTGCCGGAGCGGCCTGCTGCCGGACACCAGCGGGCGGGGAGACCTTTCACTCGGGCGAGGAGACGCCTGCTCCGTCCACCTGCAGCCAGGAGCGTCCCCGTGTTCAACACTCGCAGCACGCCATGGACCCCCCCAGGGGATGGGTCAACTCTTCGGCACTGAGCATGGACGGCTCTTGATGCAGGTGCAGGACAAGTGATGGTAGGACCAAGAAGAAATGGAAACAACAGGGTACGTTACGTGAAATTGTGGAGGCTCATTTGGTGTGCAGTTCCGCACAATGAAGATACTTTTAATTTAAAATTAAAATGGGAACCGGTTTTGGATTTACCCTTCAGCGCTTTCCCTGAGGATTGATAGCATCTTGCAGGCTTTAGCGACCCGCAAAAGAAATTCATAACAATAACTGTCACCCAACAGCCATAACTTCCAGGGTAGTGTTGCAACTCAAAAAGTAGCCTATCCGAAAACAGAAATACGTGGTGACTCCAGCAAGGCACACCTGACCATAGCTTCATTTATTTCCTGGGCTGTTGCTCAAACTTTTGCTTGAAGGCGGAATTTGATGCAAGAGTATGCAAAGTAGAGAAAATCTTCATATGCAGGAAAAGTGTCGCGTAATGAGGAAAGGCAAGGAGACTGACATAACGATGATTAGTCATTTTTCAGCTGTCCTTTGCATCGCCATTTTTTCAATAAAATCTTTATTACGTTACAGAGTGGAAACTTTCACAAACTATGGAAAAAGATGGCTAAAACCATCTTAAAATCACTTTCAAGAACATTTAAAGAGCAATTCACAGAGCACTGAGTGGGGATGGCTTGCTGTCCCTGCAGCGGTGGCTGATGTCCTCCAGCACTCCCTCACCTACTGCCATTTGCAGACCCGTATTTTAAGTAAAAAAAAAAAAGGTTCTTGCTTACTTTAAAATGAATAGTAAGTGCAGCGTTTTCCAAGCAGTTTCACAGACAGCTTAGCCATCTCCGTATCTGGCTCCAGTGAATGCGGGCTGTAACCTTCTCACCCGTGGGATGGGATGGGATGGGAT
>VYZW01063725.1:0-10156 GCA_013401315.1 Balaeniceps rex
AGCATTCTATGATTCTATGATTCTATGATTCTGACTGTTGGATGTAAAGATGGTTTAAGTATGTAGTATAAGCTGTAAGAGTTGGTAAGAGGGAATTTTGGAAATAAGAAATACAGTGGGAAAGGAAAAGAAAGGTATGGGATAGAAGGATCAAATATTGCAATGCAGTGTAGGTTAGGTAAGTGGAAAGGTTTGAGTAGGGTATAGGAATGAAACAATATATGAATAGTACGGTCAGAGGATACTTAGATGTGTAAGTAATGTGGGACCTGAGCATGCTGCAAATGGTATGGAATAAAGGGTAGAGATTGTACTGGGTCTGACTGGGGTGGAGTTAACTTTATTTCTAGCAGCCTACATGGTGCTGTGTTTTAGATTTGTGACCAAAACAGCATTGACAACACACTAGTGTTTTTGCTATTGCTGAACAGTGCTTGCACAGAGTCAAGGTCTTCTCTGTTTCTCACTCTGCACCCGCAGCAAGTAGGCTAGGGGTGGGAAAGAGGTTTGGAGGGGAGACAGCAAGGACAGCTTACCCAAAGTGACCAAAGGGATATTCCGTGCCATATTACATCAGGCTCAGCAATAAAACCTGGAGGGTAGTCTTTCTAAAGTAGCCGTTGCTTGGAGACTGGCCGGGCATTTTTCTGCTGGTGAGAGATGGTGAGGGACTGCCTTTGCACCACTTGATTATTTTCTTTTTTTTTTTTCACTTCACTTATAAAAATGTATTTATTCCAACCCACAAGTTTTTCTCTTTTCCCCTTCTCATTCTCGCCCCCATCCTGCGGTGGGGGATAGTGAGCGAGCAGCTTTTGGGTGCTTAGTTGCTGGCTGGAGTCAACCCACCACACAGCTACAGGAGTAGTAACAAAACACTACCAAATCTGATTTAACTCATCAACACAGAGCTCTGCACAACACAGAGATCTGGCACTGCTTTTTTCCCCCAATCTACATTAAATGTTATGGATTTCAGTCTTCACTTAACGAACCTTGCAAATTACAGGCATGAAATATATGGATACACAGAAAGAAATGTATTCATGCCATTCAGGAGGACAGAAGAAAGCCTATATATCATACAAGTCCCTTCAGAATATCACATAAGTGACATGACCCATAGGCTTTGGATGAGCTCACAAAAATGACCTAAAGCCACAAGGAATATTCTAAAGCTTGTAACTGACTTAAATACAAATAAATGCTTACACAAATACATAAAAGACATTTCTTTAATACTCATGTTTGGGTTTTGAACGTGACCATTTCTGTACTTCAGATGGAAACTGTTTTCTTATGAAGATGAAAATAGGAAGCAATGCTTTTGGTTTTTTCTACATTTTGTGCAAATTGTTACATCCTGACAAAATTTCAGCCCTACATGGTGATAATTATAGAAATGTACAGAAAAAAATAAATAATTACAAAAAAGAATACATAAAAACAATGTAGGTATAGATTCAATAAATTTTAGTAGTCAGTTGGAAATACCAGGACTGAGGGCTTGCCTTACATGACTGTACTGGGTCTGACTGGGATGGAGTTAACTTCCTTCATAGCAGCCAGTACGGTGCTGTGCTTTGGATTTGTGGATAAAACAGTGTTAATAATACACCAATGTTTGGGCTATTGCTGAACAGTGCTTGCACAGTATCGAGGCTTTCTCTCCCCATCTCCATCCTCAAAGCAAGCAGGCTGGGGGTGGGCAAGACGTTGGGAAGGTACATAACCAAGACAGCTGACCCAAACTGACCAAAGTGATATTCCATACAACATGTGGTGGGTTAAATGTGGCTCACTGCCAGGCACCCACCAAGTTGCTCTCTCACTCCCCCTCCCCAGCAGGACAGGGGGGGGAAATAAGATGAAAAAAAGCTTGTGGGTCAAGATAAGGACAGAGAGAGATCGCTCACCAATTACCGTCACGGACAAAACAGACTTGACTTGGGGAAGATTAATTTAATTTATTGACAATTAAAAATACAGTAGAATAGTGAGAAACAAAGACAAAACTAAAAAGACCTTCCCCCCCACCCTTCCTAGTCTTCCTAGGCTCCCACTCCATCATTCCTGACTCTTCTACCTCCTCCCAACCGAGCGGAGCAGGGGGGGATGGGGAATGGGGGTTGCGGTCAGTTCATAACACTTCATCTCTGCTGCTCCTTCCTCCTCATGCTCTTCCCCTGCTCCAGCGTGGGGTCCCTCCCACAGGAGACAGTACTTCATGAACTGCTCCAGCGTGGGTCCTCCTCTCCACGGGGTGCAGTCCTTCAGGAAAAGACTGCTCCAGCATGGGTCCTACCAGAAAACCTGCTCCTGCGTGGGCTCCTCTCCACAGGCCACAGTTCCTGCCAGGAGACTGCTCCAGCGTGGGCTCCTCTCCACAGGCCACAGTTCCTGCCAGGAGACTGCTCCAGCATAGGCTCTCCGCAGGCTGCAGCTTCCTTCAGGGCATATCTACCTGCTGCAGCGTGGGGTCCTCCACAGGCTGCAGTATGGATATCTGCTCCACCGTGGACCTCCATGGGCTACAGGGGGACAACCTGCGTCACCATGGTCTTCACCACGGGCTGCAGGGGAAATCTCTGCTCTGGCACCGGGAGCACCTCCTCCCCTCTTTCTTCACTGACCTTGGTGCCTGCAGGGCTGTTTCTCTCACATTTTTTTCTCACTCCTCTCTCCCAGCTGCTGTTGTGCAGCTTTTTTTACCCTTTCTTAAATATGTTATCACAGAGGCACCACCAGCTTCGCTGAGTGGCTCAGCTTTGGCCAGCGGTGGGTCCATTGCAGGCCTGGCTGGAACTGGCTCTGTCCGACACAGGGGCAGCCCCTGATTTCTTCTCACAGAGTCCACCCCTGCCTCTCACAGAGTCCCACCCTCCCCATACCAAAAGCTTGCCACATTAACCCAATACTCCATATGACATCATGCTCAGCAATAAAAGCTCAGGGAAATGAGGAGGAAGTGGGGACATTCATGGTTATGGCCTTTGTCTTCCCAAGGAACTGCTATGCGTGCTGAGACCCTGCTTTCCAGGAATTGGCTGGACCTGCCTGCCGATGGGAAGTAATGAATTAATTCCTCTTTTTGCTTTGCTTGTGTGTGCAGCCTTTGCTTTCCTTATTTAACTGTCATTATCTCGATCCACAAGTCTTATTGCCTTCCTTCTATTTTCTCCCCACCCTGTGGGAGAGGGGAGTGGGCATTTGGCTGTTGGCTGGGATCAACCACCACAATGACACCAACTCTGAGAGAGTTAAGCTCCTAATTGTGAGATATTCTGAAGGTATTGTCTTTCACTTGGGATTCCCAGTCCTAATGTCTCTACTGAACTAAACAGACTAGGCCAGTACTTTTACCCAATAGCCAAGGAAAAAAACATGTTCCAGTTCCTCAGAAAAGTGTACTAGCCATCAGATTATAGAATGTTTCTCTTACTAAAATCTAGTCCCAGAATAACCAATATCCTCTTGTTTAAACATTTGCCTAGGATTAAGATTTGGCTTACTTCTGAGAGACAATTTCATAAAAGTAATTTTTAGTAAACAATGGAAGAAAATTAAAATGCCGTTGCAAATGATATCATTGTGAAACATATTTTCTGTAGCCTGAAATATTTGTCCTACAGCAAAGGAACATGTCACAGTGTATTTAGTTCATTAAAAAACCAAGACAAAAACAAGTCAAGAAAAACAAATTTGTACTTCATCTCTTCTGCCTCAAATCACAAAGAAAGAAACACAGCTAGAACACAGTTCTGTTACAGTATATAGGTTGTATAATACTGCATGTTCAATTACCCAATTAATCTTAAAATTAGCAATCCTAGAGGAAAGGAGAAGAAAGCATTATTTAAAGATAAACTACTTTGGTAACAATAAAATTGTTATACAGGAATAAAACTGACTTCAGGATTTCAAACAGTTCAGTTTTTTTTTTCTTTGATCCAAGCTATTGAAAAGACCTTTTTCATTAAAACTATGTATGATTTGGAAAACAGAATTCATACACATTGCATTTGATATGACTGATCCAATGAAAAAGAAAGAAACAAGTTAAATGTGGATAAAAGGAAGCACCATTATTAACATATAGTATTTCCTGACACTATCACAGGAGACCTAGATTTTAGGAGGATTCAAAACTGAATTGAGTTATATGCATAACAAGAACAACCAAGGTTGCAGTAGCAAGATAAAAACATATAAAAGAGATTAATCTTAAGGTTTCATAGCACAAGGCAAATACTAAATTTCAGGGATTAGGATGAATTTTTGCCTATAGGCAGCTATGACAGATATGTTAATCTGTTTGTGACTCACATCTGATTTAAAGCAGAAATAATGATAAAAATGAATGATATAAACCTCTGTCTTTAAAAGCGGAAGGAGTTAGTTGCAAAGTTATACCTCATGGCAGGGCAGCAACATGCCAAGCATTGTCTTTAAAATCCAGCATTGCAGACAAAGCCTGAAAGGCATGAATCCTTCAAAGTGGTGAAAGAGGAAGCTGGAATAAGCAAGCAGGAACAACCAGTGTAGGCCCATGACTGGATACAACTCTATGTCTAGACTCAGTAGCCAGAATGCACTTCCAAGTTTCTGAATCTGAGCCTGAGCCCTGGTCACATCCCACCCCCACAACAGAGCAAGAGCCAGGCCTATGCCACCAACACACGCACATGCACGCACGCGCACACACACACCCATGCTAATGGAAACCCTCGCAGGCAGCCAGGTAGAAGCCTCAAGGTCCTCACTCTGCACACAGATTCTGGCACAGCCAGCACAACGTAAATGGCTTTTGGGACCAGGTCACTGAGAACTTGATTCAAGAGGAGAAATATCCGTTTTCATAACTTGGGAGGCACAAAAAAGAAAAATGAATGATATAACCTGTCCTTAAAGGGAATGTGTATACAAAAAATGGTAGAGGAAGGTGTTTTTCCTAGTGAGATGGACAAATGAGTAAGAAGGAAGAAGCCAGTTTTTCAAGTCCAAAAGGTTTTCTGTTCCATGTATTAAGACCTGAGAGCTTCAGAACAATTATGTTCTTCATGGAGTTTATTTACTCTATATTGCTTTTTCCTTAAGGTAATTTCTGGGAATTTTATATGAACTGTCTCAAAGAGGAAAAAAATAACAAAACCAGAACCCTCAAACCCAGAAAAAAAACCTCAAAATATTCTTCGCAGCTGTTGTTCAAATCACCAAATGAACATTCTCTTACCCTGTAAATCAGCAGAAAAGAAAAAGGATCAGGTTAATTGTTGTTAAACATGACTCATTTAAATCAAAAACACACAAGAGAAATAGAAAACAAAGTAAAGCCAGTAAGAATATCTCTTTCTCTCTCTCAGAGACTATAGCTGGGACTAACAATAATAGCGTCATTAAGGTTACATGACTGATTTTTCCCATTTCAGAAAGCATATTAATTATCCTTGGTGCAAAACTTTGACAAATGTTAATTATTTGGACTATTTTTTTTTCTGTTAAGACAATGTTTTTTCTCCAGTAGATCTAGCTTCCATAAGGAAGCTATGGACCAGGCTCAGGGATGCAGCTTTTACCAGCTCTGTTGAAATTCATTTATATTTGGTGTTATTCTTTGTGTCCAATAAAAACAGAAACAGTTGTCATATGTTCCATAGAGTTGCCCTAGATGTTAAAAACCCAACTGCCTAGCCTTTCCCAACTCCTATAAAGATGTCCGGACTGTACAGAGTAACTAAACATGCTTGTGCTGGGTTGACCTTGGCTGGCCACCAGGTGCCTACCAAGCCGCTCTATCACTCCCCTGCCTCAACAGGACACGGGGGAGAAAATACGACGAAAAGCTCGTGGGTTGAGATAAGGACAGGGAGATTACTTACCAATTATCATCACAGACAAAACAGACTCAACTTGGGGAAGATTAATTTAATTTATTGCCAATTAAAAACACAGTAGAATAGTGAGAAACAAAGACAAAACTAAAAACACCTTCCCCCCACCCCTCCCTTCTTCCAGGCTCAACTTTACTCCTAACTAACTCCTCTACCTTCCTAACCTACTGAGCAGCACAGGAGGGATGGGGAATAGGGGTTGCGGTCAGTCACTTCATCTCTGTCAGTCCTTCCTCCTCACTCTCTTCCCCTGCTCCAGCGTGGGGTCCCTCCCATGGGAGACAGTCCTTCATGACCTTCTCCAACATGGGACCCTCCCATGGGATACAGTCCTTCAGGAAAACACTGCTCCAGCGTGGGTCCCCCATGGGGCCACAGGTCCTGCCAGAAAACCTGCTCCTGCATGGGCTCCTTTCCATGGGCCACAGTTCCTGCCAGGAGCCCGCTCCAGCATAGGCTCTGCAACGAGGTAACAGCTTCCTTCAGGGCACATCCACCTGCTCCGGCGTGGGGTCCTCCATGGGCTGCAGGGTGGATAGTTGCTCCACCGTGGACCTCCATGGGCTGCAGGGGGACAACCTGCATCACCATGGTCTTCTCCACAGGCTGCAGGGGAGTCTCTGCTCCGGCACCGGGAGCACCTCCTCCCCTCTTTCTTCACCGACCTTGGCGCCTGCAGGGCTGTTTCTCTCACATTTTTTCTCACTCCTCTCTCCCAGCTGCTGTCGTGCAGCTTTTTTTACCCTTTCTTAAATATGTCATCACAGAGGCGCTACCAACATCACTGATTGGCTCAGCTTTGGCCAGCGGCGGCTCTGTCTTGGAGCCAGCTGGAACTGGCTCTGGCCAACATGGGGGCAGCCCCTGATCTCTTCTCACAGAAGCCACCCCTGCAGCTCCCCACCCCCGCTACTAAAGCCTTGTCACATAAACCCAATAAAGTGCTCTATACCACTCTGGTCTGGCAAACTCAGACTCTAGTGATTGTTTTCAGTTGTTTGAGAAAAAGCATCAATAGGCACCAAAACTAACAGTAAAGACTGAAGCAATCTTAATTCCTCCTTTTTGGGGACATGTATTATGATGCACTAACTCCATGATCATATGCTACTTTTTACCCTTCCAAAAACGACACTTAATTTTTTCAGTGCAAAGTACAGCTCTGCACCAGGGATGGACAACAGTAGCACAAAATACTTTATTTTCATACAGTTTCCTGCCTCATTTTTTGGAAATGAAAAATCAGATTTTAGTTTTTCATAGCGCTCTGATAGACTTGCTGCATGAAGTTAACCACGTGTTACAGCTTTTTTTTGTTGTTGTTGTTGTCTTCACATTCTAAGCTTTCAGATCCATACTTCAGAGTTTGATTTGCTGAAGACCTGAATCCTCAAAGCTTCAACTAAAAACCAATGAACTCAAAGTTCTCTGTAATGACAAGTATGTTTAAAAATAAGAAGCTATGTTTCTTAAATTAGACATCCAAAAGTTGCATAACAAAAAAATTCTTCTCTTGGCCAAAAATACTGGCATTGCCCAAAGCACCAAAATAGCCTTTCAAATGCCTCAGTATCCATAAACCAATCAACACGGATGGAAAAATTCATAGAGAACAACTAACTGATCAGGCTTCCCACAACACACAGGAAAATGAGCTGTTGATACCTTTTTTTTCCTTCTAGCAGCTCAACAATCAGATCATTCACCACAGATAGCAAACTTGTTTTAAGTCTCTTCTCAAGCACAAAGCTGATTCAGCTCAACATCTCCATCTTACTGTCCTAGCTGTTAGGATACAGGTTGTGAAATCATCTCAGACTTTCTTTTTGAAGCTATTTCAACTTTAAATTGAATTAAAAATGGAGAGAGCATGACTCTCCAATACAGTGGACAGAGATATTGCCTAAAAGGATCAGGGCTAGAGTTGGGGAAGGGGACATGTCAATTCTAATCCTTGACAAACCACTCCGAGTAAACAATAGTTCTGCTTTCAAAGCAAAGTTCAGCAAGTAATTGAGAAAGTACAGAGACCACACACACATTGACTAATAGAAATAAAATTCAAAATACCCGAGCTGCTCTTTCTGTAGTTCTGTATATCATCTTTATCAAATGAGGTTCAGTAAGAGAAGCTACTGTAAATAGACATTCAGTTAAAAGAATGTTCTAATGCATGAATATAAGTGAACCAAACTGAAGTGACATAAGCCACCTTAAAGCAAAATTTTATTTTTGAGTGTTCTAATTTTAATCTTATTTTAAAATATATAAATATATGCATATATATATTTCCTTTCTGCAGCCATAATTTTGTAACACAGTATAATGTTTGAAATTTATTGATAAAGTAAGAATGAATCTTATTTTTCACAAGATTTGCTTTAATCTTTCAAAGTCTGTAACAGCATTAGTTAAAGCTGCATTATTATTGGAATATCAATCATTCAAAATCAAAGGAAGTTCCTTAATGAGCTCTACTGTGATTCATTTGTTATATTCACTAGCAACTAATTCACTCCTAAAATTTTCCTTTATCTTGCATTTTACATTTTCTCTGGAGATACTGTGCTCCTACTTTATACACACACACACACACACACAGAAGGAGGAAGGGTTTGTGTTTTGTTCTGTTTTTTGTTTGTTTTTAAAGTTGAGATCATCAACTGGAATCAATTGACATCTAAAGAATCTGAAGTAATTTGCTGAAGAAAAAGTTCAGAAATAGAAGCTTTAGAAATTAGAAACACAACCAATCATTATGCACTTAAAACTAAGCTGACTACCATTTTTTCTGACATAACATAGCAGAACTAGATAAAGGTTTTCTTTTCACCCTTGGCTTGACTCCAGTTGCTGCCACCAAATCCACTCACACTGGTCCCCCCCGGTAACTGGCACTCCGGACACAAAGTCTGTAGGATGCGTCAAGGTGCTCCTAAGAGCTATAGCCCCTCCAAGTACTAAAGCCAAGAGCTTTGCTGGCTCCAGGTGCTGGCACCACAGGCCTGGGGGCACCTACACCCCGGGTCTGACTCCAGTTGCTGGCCCCAAATCCACTCATGCTGGTCTCACCATTAGCTGGCACCTCATCCTTACAGCACTCACACACACGGGATAGAGAGTGAGATTACACAGAAAGATAGTTAAGAAAGGATTTAATAAGAAGATAGGACAGACTGCAGTGATCAAGCACATGGCTCAGTCAGACAAGCATACTGACCCACCACAGTTTACATGTGACCGGCCCCTTTTATACCCCTTTCAGTCTATTCTTCCGCTGTTCCTCCTTGATTCCCTTTCCCTGCATATTCCTTCATCAGTTTGCATAGTTCCATCGACACCCGCCGCGCCCGCGTTCCCCCCCCCAGTATCCGGGACCCGGAGGTTTGCATCCTTATCAGTTGCAAAGTCTAGGTTGGCCCTCTTTGAAGTGATGCCTGCAGTTTCTTGATAGCCCATCAATTAGCGTGACTGAAAAGGTTGGTTTCTCGTCTTTGTCCCCATTATGTTTGTCTGTCAGGTCTGTGCCTCCCCCTTTTACTTACCATCCCATTTGACAAAGACCTCAATCAGATAATCTTACTGAAATAAACATTCTCACACTCGACGTGCCCTTAACAATTAGTGTAACTGACCAGGTTTGGTTCTTGTTATTGTCTCTGTTAAAGTTTGTCAGTCAGCTTTGTGCCTCTATATGTATTGCCTCCCCCTTTTCCTTGTCATCTCATTTGACAAGGTCCTTGGTCAGATAACCTTAAGGGAGCAGATGCTCTCTCATGCACGTACCCTTACAAATTTTACCAACATGAACATGTTTTCTAATGAAAAGCACACTGGAAACAGATGACAATACAAAGGCCAAGCCAATATCATTTTCCTTAGAGTTAAAAACCAAAATAACCTACAGATTCATCAAAACATATGTTCTAGAAACACAGGAGAATAAAACTATACCCTATATAGTACAGCACTGTGGAAGAAACCATTTTACAAAATCTAGGCAGAATTATTTTTAGCTAACTTTGGGTCTGAGCCAAAGCCTGTGGTCAGTGGAAACAATTTAATTGACTGCCTCAGATTTTGGACTAGGCTCATGCCCCATATCATGGGCAATGCTAGAGCCATATATTTATCTTAAATCAATGCAAACTATACTTGCTCCTTGAACATATTTTAATGTCTTTTATGAAAAGATGAAAGGTTATATTTAGTTTAATGCTTCCATAAGTCATACTGTAACCAAAATGGTCAGTTTTAGTTTGTTG
>VYZW01063735.1:0-15666 GCA_013401315.1 Balaeniceps rex
AAGGCAGGGTTGGGAACACCATGGCCCAGGGGCAGGGACCCCTGTCCCTGCTTCTTACGTTGTCCAGGTAGTCCATCAGCGTTTCGGCAACAAGCCTCTCGGTGTTCTTGGCTGTCTCCGAGGGTTTGACAACGACACAGTTACCTGGGGGGAGATGGACAGGACATCAGAGCAGTGACATGGTGACAGCCGGCCCTTCTGGCACCCCAGCTGGGGCACGAGGCCCCCCGGCCAGACCCCCTCGCCAGTGCCCGGCACTGCCTGGATCCTCAGGTTCAGCTCACCGGCAGCGATGGCCCCAATGAGGGGCACCAGGAAGAGGTGGACGGGGTAGTTCCAGGCCGCGATGACGAGCACCACCCCGTACGGCTCCTTGCGGACGAAGACCGAGTCCAGCCGGATCGCCTGCAGGACACCCACGGCGTCAGCGCTTCCTTGCACCGCCGTCTCCATGCCCACATCCCACCCATCTCTGCCCGGCAGGTGGGTCCTTCGCCCCATCCTCTCCCTCATCTTCCCCCTTACCAGATTCTTGTTCACGTGCTCGTCCTTCATCCAGTGGAACATGCTGTTCAGTGTCTCGTGGAGCTCGTTCTTGCAGAGCAGGATCTCGGAGAATTCGGCTTCGAAGGGCGGCTGGGGACACGGAGCACCCTACGTGTCAGCTCTGCGAGCGCTGCAGCAGCTCTTGCCCCTACCCTGCAGATCTTTTTTCACCCAGGATTTGGGCACCCAAGCCCTTCACGTCCCGTGGTGGATACGCACTGTGCTCTCACCCCCAAGCTGCACGGTGCAGCCCACCACGGGGAGGGCGCGAGCCCCAGCGCGTCTGCGGCGTTGGGGTTTGGTGAGCTCCGAAATCACGTTGCGGTATCGCCGGGCCAGTCCTGTCGGCAGTAACCTGCCTGCGGCTGGGCTTTCCCTGCTGGGAGCTCGGTTGAGGTTAGGGAGCGTTAAGTATTTGGGGAGGAGAGTGAAGGCGGTGCTGGCGTTTTGGGGAAGAAAGGGCTGGTCTGGCTATTGAGTCCTGTTTGGTCTGGAGACGACCGCATCCCGAGTCACGACCCCTTTTTCTATCACGTTTTCCCACCGGCACAAACGAAACGAGTTGGTGGCCTCCAGCAGGATGGGCTGGTTTTTGGGACCTGCCGGAGAGTAACTCGGGAAAGAGTCTGCAAGGATTTAGCCCAATAAATAAAAGCTCAGAAGAGATCTGGGTGCAAATCCCCCCTTTACCTGGCTTTGACCTTCCCACCGTGGCCGTGTCACCGGCATGGGAACAGCACTGGCGCTGACGTCCGGCTCTGCCAGCAGCTCCTCACCTTCCATCGATGGGGGACGCCCTCAACGTTTGTCCTACGGTTGGGTTTCTTCTTGCCCAGGAGTGTCGTGGAAGGTGAGGTGGATGGGGACTGGTGGGGAAGTGGGAGGTTCAAAGGATAAAACCAGCCGGTTCTGGGGGATATCCAGCACCCAGGTGTCAAGATTTGGGAGGAAATGTGGGAGAAAAGGGACTATCCAGATTTCGGAGCCTGTTTGTGCAGGGTTTTTTGGCAGAGTGAGCTGAGAAGGCGGGGAGGAGATCCACCGCCGGGCCTAGGAAGGAGGGAGAGCAGGAAGCAAAGGCTTCCAGGGGTTGTCCTCGGAGGGCGGGAGGAGGGACGGTCACGCAGAGAGGGAGCCCAAAGGGCAGAGGCGTTTGGGAGCCGTGCGGGCGCGTGGCTCCACGTGACGTCGGGAGGAGAAGCAAGATCAAGGAAGAAGCTGGGCTGCCCTTCCAGGCAGAGAGAGAGGAGATAGCACGAGCAGACCAAGGTGTTGGATGGCTTTTCCGAGGAAAAGGGAACCTCGGGCAAATGAGGAAGCGCAACCGACGCTAACGATAGCTATCGGCCCGCTGCGGTGGGCGTTCGGGCCAGCGCGGTGGCTCGGGTGGGCTGGGGCGGCTGGGCTTGTGCCCAGGGGCTGCGGCCCAAGCAGGAGCAGAGCCCCGCACGGGGCGTTCTGAGGTGAGGCCAGAAAAGACGGAGCCTGGTACCTCACCGTAGAGTAGAAGAAAGAAGCAGCAGAGACCCAGTGCCCAGGGCGGGCATCGCAGGCGGTGTCCAGCGTGTACCCGAGGAGACGCTGCCCGAACCGCAGGCAGGAGGGTGCTCTGGCTCCCTCGGCTGCCAGCACAAACCGCTCTCTGGGTAAGGGAGCAGCAGCAGATGTTCGGGTATCTCAGTTTTTCCTTTCACGGGAGTTGTGGCCGGTGCTGCCCGCAGTGCCACGGCAGCAAGCGTGGAGCACGCACAGGGCTCTCACTGCGGACAGGAGACAGCGCTGCGGGCTTCCAAAAATATTTAGAAGTAGCGTGTGTGTTTGCCCCGTTTCTGAGCATCCTCCGGTGAGCCTGGGCTGGACGGAACTTTGATCTCACTCCATGCACCAGCCTTGTGTCCGTGTAGGAGCTGGGGGGGGTTACTAAGCTGTAGCCGTCGCCGGTGGCTTGGGGTAACCCTCAGCAAGGTGCTGCCGACCCGGGCTTGGTGCGGGCAGATGCAGGGGAAACCACGTGATTAAAAAACCCCAAAAATTCACGATTGCGCTACCACAAAATAGTTAATAGTTGCACTAACCAAGATGTTAAATCCCAAATTTTAACCCCCAATGGCATTGCGCTGCCTTGGGCTCATGGGCAGAGTTTTTCCATCTCGGATTTATCCCTTGGGTGAGAGCGGTTGTCGGCCGCCACCGTTTCTCTTTTCTCGCGTTGAAGGTTGGATGGGCAAGACCTTCGCACGAGCACCGACCGCCAGCCGCGGCCCCGGCCACCAGCTGCTGGGCACCACGCGAGCTGCGAGCACCGCACCGGCCAGACCTGACTGGAGACGCTCACCACCGGGCAGGGAAGGGAGGGTGGTCCCGTTCCCCTCCGGGTCCCGTTCCCCTCCGGGTCCCGTTCCCCTCTGCCAAGGGAGCATCGGCCCGGGACCGACTGTGGCCAGCGCTTCCCAAACCCCGCGTCGGAGGCTTCCCAACGCAGGTGGGTGTCAAGCCCGTGCCCGGATCAGGAGAAGCACAAAGGGTGCAGAAGCAAATCCCTAACGGGATCAAGCGTTACTCCGGGTCTCCTCTCGGCGCAAGAGCTGGCTGCTTAGAAATAGAAAAACCTGATGCGGATCCCATCGATGCGGGCTGCGGTGAGGATGGGGAGGGCGTCCGAAGGGGAGTTGTGAACTAGGGTGGAGAAGAGCAGCTGATGAGCCCCGTGTGGTGCGTGAGGCTCTGGGTGTGGGCGAGTGAGCTGTTCCAAAGGGGGAACTACGGGGCTGGAGCTCTTTGAGGACTTACGGAGACGCAGGGGACGGCTCTGCTCTGCCTCTGCCTTTGGTGACCCTGAAATGGGTGGGAGGGAGGGAGCAAAGGGGCAGGGGACGATGCAAAGCGGGGGGGTCCGGGCTCTGCGAGCTGCAGCCTGGGTGAGCACCGAGAGAGGGGAAGGGACGACGTTTGGTGGAAAGCCCAAGGCAGGGAGCACGTGGAGGGGGTGACAGAAGTCGGGGATGAACCTGCTCGGAAAAGGGGTAAACTGAGGCTGATGGGTTTGGGAATGGCTAACGATGGCTGGATGCTGCCCACAGCCCCGCTCCGTCCACGCTGGGCACAGGGACGTGCTCCAGCTCAGTCCCCCCTTCGCTGCCTCCCCCACATCCACTGGCTCCAAGCCCAGCGTGGGGAGGGAGCACCGACCGGGTGGGGAAGCTCCGTTGGGGCATCGCATCAACCCTCGGCGTGACGGCAGGAGCCGGCAGGGCTATGGGGCAGCCCCTCGGCTCCCCCAGTTCCTGGCCCCCTCTCACCTTGCCCATGTCCAAGGCGGTGGCCTCCAGGATGTCCTGCTTCTTCTCATCCAAGAAGCGACCCAGGGCCTCCAGCTGGGCCACGCGGTACTCCATGGGCCGCGTCTTCCCCGAGAGCCAGGCTGCCCGCAGGCGGCTCACCAGCCCCGCGTAGGGGTTCCCGCTGCGGGGACGGGGATGTCAGAGGGATCCTGTCCCTATCCCGGCCCCTCGTGCTCCCGGTGACGAGGGAGAGGAGCTCCACGTCGCCCCAGCCCAGCATCAAACCGAAGCCCTGGGGAGAGGGCAGAGCAGCCAGACCCCTCCTGTCTCCCCTCTGTCCCGGCCACACGCTCTCACCTCGTGGCATCGCTGTCCACACTCCCCTTCCCGCCATCACCATCATCTTCGGCAGCTTTCCCGGCCCCGCTGCCCAGTGGCTGCTGCGTGCCAGATTGCGGGAAGGCACCGCCGGTCTCCATGGTCCCGAGGGAGCAGCACGGGGCAGGTTACGGCAGGGCTGCCTGCGAGCTGTGCAGGCTGCTGGCCGCTTCGCTTTGGTTGAGCTGCAAACCACAGGTTCCCTGCCGCAGCTAACACGGTGCCTTACCCGCAGCAGGCAGCTTCAGGGAACCCAGCTGGCACCACAGCCAGGACCCTGCTGAGCTGTGGGGCTGCCCCTGGGGCGGGCAGGGTGCAGGCAGGGCAGGGTGCAGGCAGGCAGCCACTCCGGTGCCTGCTACAGCCCACCTCCGCGGAGGAGGGAAGCTAGCTGCTTCCTGCTCTGCCCCTTGGCTGCCTGCCCCGCTGCGCTGCGTGTCACCGCTGGCTCCGCTCCAGCTCAAACTGCTTGGGATGCAAACCGTGCCCGGGATGCAAACCGTGCCCCGGATCCAACCCGGAGCACCACGCAGCCACCAGGCACGGGGTGATGGAGGTAGACGCAACCCCAGCGG
This sequence comes from Balaeniceps rex, assembly GCA_013401315.1. Lineage (NCBI taxonomy): Eukaryota > Metazoa > Chordata > Aves > Pelecaniformes > Balaenicipitidae > Balaeniceps > Balaeniceps rex. The sequence goes on from VYZW01063735.1 coordinate 4,781, forward strand.
GGTACGATGGTGTGGCTGAGGGTGTCAGCGTGATGGGTGGGGGACATTGGGGGTCTGGGCACCTGCCCCCCGGGGCTCGGCTGCCCGATTCCTGCCCAGCACCCACACAAGCCGGGCGGCGGAGGCATGAGGCAAGGCCAGGCAGGAGAGCTCAATGCAAAGTCTTTACTACAGGCAGGGTTACATGGAGGAAAAAGCAACAGCCGGCACTAAGAGGAGGGAGAGCAAGGTCCATCTAACGGGAGATGGGACCAACTGCTGGTCCGCAGCCTCGCAGGGACCATTTCTCTGCTGGGAAGAGAAGTACGGGGTGAGAAAAAGAACTTTGTGCCGTTTCAGATGTGTCCTGGCAACCGGTCCGGAGCAGAGGCAGCTGGGGAGGAGTGAGCGCGCAGGAGGAGACGTCCATCCCCGCTGTCCGAAGTGCATTGGGCGAAGGACGTGGCAAGGGAACAGGGGAGCGGTGCCGAGGAGGGTACCAGCCTCCCGGGGAGGGTGGTTTTGCTCCCTGGGGGGACCCAGCCAGAAGTCTGTCCCCCCCCAGTCCGTGAGCAGCGTGGGGCAGCCCTCAGAGCAGGGTGCACATGCCCTTGCGCTTGATCTCGAAGGTGGCCGTCAACAGCCCCAGCTTCTGCTGGCTGTAGGGCGGGTAGCGCAGGGCGTTGAGGGCCTCCAGGCCCATGTTGCGGTGCAGGCAGCTGCGGTGGTGGGTGAAGGTGTCGAAGGTGAACTTGCCGTGGTATTTCCCCAAGCCGCTGTTTCCTGCAATACACAGCACGGGTTCAAAGTTTCTACCGGACTCTGCTCCTGCCCGCTCCGAGCATCGTCAACACAAGGAAAACCTTGCAAACGCTCCTCGTGCTGAGCAACGCAGGCATGGCGGAGGAGATCTCACCCGTCCCCGCGCCTTTTCCAGCTCTACGGCTACGCAGTCCAGCAAATCCTTCTGCAGCTCACCACTGTTCGGAGGTGCACGTGCATCATTTTTACTGGCCTACTGCTATCTACATAAGCTTTGCTGGATCTACCAGGCTCCATTTCTCTCTGCAACCTCTACGGTGCTCCACCACATCTAGCCGTGGTTAGGAGCTGTCAGCGTGGCCCCTACGAAGGCCAGCGTCTTCCTGGAGCTCTTAGAAACTGGAGCCACGTTGGCAGCGCCAGTTCTCCTGACTCCTGGGGCTGGTTTAAGCTTGAGGTTGCACATCGCGGTTAATAGCCCAGTGACTTCACATCTGAGCTACCATGGAAGCTTTGGCGAATGCCATCTCACCCCGATGACTTCAGCCCCTTCACCTGACCAGGCTGCTATAAAATGGCTTCACCTGATAATTTGAGGCAGTTTGTCTGAATCATGTCCACAAAGATAAGTTGCGGTATGGGAACCACCAAAAATTGTTCCCTGAGCCACAGTCAGGCGAGGAATTAATTGTGCTTTGCTGTCGTGGTGTCCTATTATGTCTGAATCAGCTGCCAGCTCCGACGGAGATGCTGAGCATGGGCAGCATAAAACTGCCCTGGGGTATTTTCCCCAGAGAATAATCTGGGGAAGAGACCAGGAGATTGGGAAAGTATTCCAGGGAAACATCGTCAGAGGCTTCCTGTATTCCCGTGCTCTTCCCTGGACGATGCTACGACCAGGGCCCAGGGCTGAGCTGACCTCACTTTTCACCTGAGAAAACAATTATTGTTGGCCCTGGAGAGCAAAAACTCTTCCTCTTTGCTGAGGAGGATCTCCAAGTCACCGTAAGCACATTTCCCAGACATTTACAAGCGTTTTGCTCCTACTATTTAGTCCTCAAAGGCAGAATGAACGCACAAGCCTGCTCCTGAGCGACGTTAAGAGCTCCTACCCAGCACCACGCTGTCTGCAGGAGGAAGCTCACCTACCCAAGAAGCACGAGGCCTCGGATGTGCTCCCAGACGAGGAGCAGAGTGACGGATCGACCAAAGGCAGCAGCACGTGAGGAGATCCCAGGCAAGCCTGAGCAGGGCAGGAACCCAACCCTGGCACAAAATTCACTCACGGTGCCCACGCTGCTCAGAAATACCAAGGAAATACCCGAGCGGTACAAACTTCTCTGCCTTTTACATGAACCATTTCCATGTGCACAGGGAACACTTGGGTCACCAAGTACGGAGAGAAGAAACCCCACGGTGCTCCACGCGTGTTCAGCAGATACAGGGCTGCAAAGCCCGAGAGCTCAGCCCTGGCGCAGTGAAGCAAAGGGCTTCTGGTGGGGTCTCATCTGGTGCAGAAGGGTTTCCCTACAGACCGTTGAGCTCTCTGCACCTGGGGCCCAGGCCTGGGTGCCCCGTCTCCCCTGAGACCCTTCCTCACCGTGGCCAGCACGGCTCAGGCACCGGGGGTGGGATCACGTCTGGCTCACGTTGGCCAGGGGCGGGCAGGTTGGGGGATCTGGACCTACCGATCCCACCGAAGGGCAGCGAGGTCAACGTCACGTGCATCAGGGTGTCGTTGCCACAGAAGCCACCGCTGCTTGTCCGCTCCAGGACCTGGTTCACCACCTGGGAAGGAAGCAGAGAAGTTGGATGTGGGTCTTGCACCCTGGCTCCACAGGCAGCGCTTGTCAAACATCATCCAACTCATCCATCAGCCCGGTGTGCCCAGAGCAGCTGGGCTCAAAACACTTTTCAGAGCATGCCCTGGGGTGTCGGCAAGGTGGGCACGAGGCTTTCTGCCCCATTTCCCTCACCCCCCTTTCCGGTCCATGGACCACACGCACCTTGCAGTCACAGGAGAAGGCGTAGATGGTCAACGGCCGCGGCCGCGCATTGATAAAGTCAATGGCTTCATCCATGTTGGCCACGACGACGATGGGCAAGATGGGGCCAAAGATCTCCTCCTGCATGATAGGATCAGAGGGCAGCACGTCCGCCAGCACCGTGGGAGCTGCGGAGAAGGGTTACGGCAATGCATCACTCAGCGCACAGGCACGGGTGGTCCCACAAGCCCCGGGCCCCGGGCCCTCACCGATGTAGCGCTCCTTCTCGTCCGTCTGTCCTCCGATGGCCACGCGCCCGCTGCACAGCAGCGCCCGGATGCGGCGGAACTGCTTGTCCCCCACGATGCGGCCGAAGTCGGGGGATTCCTGGGGGTTGCAGCCAAAAAACTCAGTGATGGCCTCGCGCAGGGCGGGCATCAGCTTCTCCTGCATCTCCACGGTGCACAGCACGTAGTCGGGTGCCACACAGCTCTGCCCCGCGTTGAAGAAGCGGCCCCAGGCCACCCGCCAGGCCATGTTCTGCACGTCGCAGGTGTCGGACACGTAGCAGGGGTTCTTGCCCCCCAGCTCCAGCGTCACGGGCGTCAGGTGCTTGGCAGCGGCTGTCATTATGATCCTGCCCACGGAGGGGCTGCCTGTGGGCAGGGAAGAGATGCATCATGGCGAGGATCCCACCAGCCACGGCACAGCTCTGGGACACGGCACTCTGGGGAGCCAGGTCCAGGGGAAACACACCAAGTCCCACCAGACCCTCAGACACACACATCCCGGATCCTCCGCCGGATCCTGACACCATGACACCCCAACACAAGCCCTGCCTTCTTAGAGGGCAGGGGAGGGCGCCTTGTGCTTGCAGGCAGGCTGCCCGCCATCCCACGTCGATGGGCAGGGTAAGCGACAGCGGCGTGTCCAGAGGGAATCCCTCTTCCTCGTGGCACAAAAACCAGGCAGGGCTCTGCTCTGGCCCACGGGACGTACCGGTGTAGAAGATGTAGTCGAACTTGTTCTCCAGCAGGCTGGTGGTCTCCTGCACGCCAGCGGTCACCACGGCAAAGCAGTCCTGCAACGTAAGAGGAAGGGTCCCCCGGTGTCAGCGTCTGCCCGGGCCACTCTGTCCCTGTCCCCACCAACAGCATCCCAGGGTGCTGGGCGTGTGGATGCCGGCTGAGCGTGGAGGAGGGAGGTACGGCAGCACTGGGAACCAGGGGTGGTGTGGCGCTGGTGTGTGCAAGGCAGGGTTGGGAACACCATGGCCCAGGGGCAGGGACAGGGAGAGCTCTTACATTGTCCAGGTAGCAGGTCAGCGTTTCGGCAACAAGCCTCTCGGTGTTCTTGGCTGTCTCCGAGGGTTTGACAACGACACAGTTACCTGGGGGGAGATGGACAGGACATCAGAGCAGTGACATGGTGACAGCCGGCCCTTCTGGCACCCCAGCTGGGGCACGAGGCCCCCCGGCCAGACCCCCTCGCCAGTGCCCGGCACTGCCTGGATCCTCCAGGCCAGAGGACAGGTTCAGCTCACCGGCAGCGATGGCCCCGATGAGGGGCACCAGGAAGAGGTGGATGGGGTAGTTCCATGGCGCGATGATGAGTACCACCCCGTAGGGATCCTTGCGGATGAAGACCGAGTCCAGCTGTGTCACCTGCCAGAATGGCCACGATCTCAGTGCCGTCCCTACCGCCTCCTGCCCTGCCTCAGCCCAGCACCCAGCACTCCCCTCCCCAACCCGCTCTGCCCCTTGCCACCGGCAATTCGTCTCCCTCTCTTCCCTGCCCAGGTCAGTCCAGAGCTTCTGCCTTACCAGATTCTTGTCCACGTGCTCGTCCTTCATCCAGTGGCACAGGTTGTTCAGGGTGCTGTTGAGCTCATTCTTGCAGAGGAGGATCTCGGTGAAGTAAGCCTCAAAAGATGGCTGGGGACAGATATCACATAAGCATCACCCCAACACCGACCCCATCTCCTCCCCATCCGCAGGAGACATCTCCCCCTCCTTCTGCTCATGAAGAGCAGCAGAAGCTGTTAAGTAGAAGGTATTAAGCAGAAGTTGTTATCACCTCCTGCAACTCCCAGGGAATATCACAGTCCCTGAAATTTTATGAAAATAGGTATTTGGCCAGAGGAAAAACCCAATATTCAACATCTTCTCAATATTTAACAGCCTCCCGAGCTCAGCATCTGTGAACTGCTCACCTGGCCACAGAGCCCTGAGCCAAGGGGGGACCAAGCAATGTCACCGGAGCTCCAGGAGCTCCAGAAAAGCTGGTGCCAGTGTCAGAGGCAGCTCTGCGCCGCTGACCTGGGACGGGACAGTGCCCTCGCACTGGTGCGTTTGTGTCCCGGCCACTTGGGCACACGAGCTGGAAGCAAAGCCCTGAGCTCCCTCCCACAGCCCATGCACGGAAGCTGAACTTAAGACCTTGCTTTGTTCAAAGAAAAATACGAAGAAGAGCAACCACTTAATTAAACGCCTCATGATAGAGCTCGGCTGGACGCCACCAGACTCCCGTCCTGGGCAGAAACCCCCCCGTAGCTCCTGGGGCTCCTGGGCACGCGGCTGGGAAAGGCAGGTCAGGTGAGATGCCCCAGTTGGGGAATTAAACAAACCCAGCAGGTTTCTCCAAGATAGACCGTCCCAACAGGCAATGACTAAATGGACGGTGACTCGGGAGCGGTGGCGGGACGTCAGAGCCGAGATCGCAGGGGCCGCCGAGGCATTTCCTGCACGCGGTGGGTCCTCTCCGCTGCCGTAACCACAGCCGTGAAGCACAGCTCAGGACCATTCTTGCAGGAGAAGTGTGAAGACAGGAGAAGATAACTCAGCAGGCTCAGTAAAGCCCCTCCGTCGCCCTGGAGAGCAGGAGGAGCAAAGCTCCTGCGCTTTGAAGCCGTGTTGGCGAAGTGCGGTGGGCACAGCTGTCCGACACCCTCCACCACAATGTCCTTTGGACTCCTCCAACCCAAAAGCATCCCTGGGTGGGAGCCGTCCTCCATTGCTGCAGCAAAACACCACTTTGGGGGTGGAAAGTTTGGTTGCTGACTCCCAGGCAGCAACCTCTCACGCTCCACCACCAAGCCCCACTCAAGAGACCTTCAGGTCCCCAACGCCGCTCAAGTGCTGGGGCACACGCCGCTGCCAGGAAGCCGAGCTGCTCCTAGACGTGAGGGCTCAGCCGGCACATCCAGTGAAGCAACGGGGCCGCTCTCAGCCCGGGCTGACAGTCGCATCACTAGGAGGATGAGGAAACTGCTGGTGAAGATAGGCCATTAAGTGTTTCGATGGGACACGGAGCTTGTAAGGTGGGACATTAAGTCTGAGGTCATCCAAGTTCCTTCGATCACCAGTGGAGAGAAACCGGCATCCCTGGAGGTGAGGTACCCACCTCAGATACGCAAGACCAGGTGAATTGTCCATCTAACTATGAAGGCCCGACTGCATAACAAGCGTATTACTAGACAACCAGCTCTAATTACGTACAATTAGGAGAGATGAAGGACGCACTTCGAGTGCTGATGCCTATCAACCCCTGGCTGAAGGAGAAGGCTCTCACCTCAAACAAACAAGGCAATTACAAGCCTGGGGAGATGTCACGACGTTGAAAGCCGTGTCTGAGGGCACGGCCGCTGCGCTGATACACCCACAAACACAAGTCCTTTGGGTCCGAGCGCTACCACTACCAGATAAGACCAGTTATGCCGCACCGGGGCAAGCCATCCCTCCGACAACGTTTCCTAATGCCACATGACCAAAGCATGCGGTGGTCTGTTGGGCTGCAGCGCGCGTCAGGAAGGCAAAAAGGGGGAGAATAGGGTCCTGAAGCAACCAACAGAGAAGAAACCGACAGGGAAGAGATGAGCTGAGACTGCCACGGCGGGGATGCTCCCGGTTTCTCAACAGACCATCCGGGAGCTCCCAGCTCCGGTGCCGCAATACCCAGAGCCACATCTAGGTCCCCACCTGTGCCACCGCACGGCTCGGTGCCGTGCCAGCAAAACCAGTCCCTGCGAGGCCGGCAAGCCACCCCGATCCTGAACAGCCCTGGGCGGAATGTGCAAGGCCAGCACGTTGCACAACGCCCGTAATCCCGGGTGTGACTGGGCTGGCGAGGAGTACCCCAGGACATCACCTTCTGCGGAGGTCACGTGAAGTCACCGGGGAGTCGATGCGTGGGGCGGACATGGTGGGTGAAGCTCGGTAATGCTGAGGTTCCCACCTCACATCAGCCAACGGGGGCTTTGCCCGGTTTAAGTGCACCGGGGATGGGGTTAGCAGCATCAAGCCTGCCTGGCGGCGTGGTCCCTACGTGTGCCGTGTCTAACCCCAGCTGTCGAGAGCTCTGCAGGGACCCAGCACCTACGGGTGCACCATGCCAGCCCTGGAGCACATCAAGGGGGTTGCAGGACCCTGACAAGGGGTCCCCCATGCCCAGAGCCCCACACCTGCACCCAGGAGGATGCAAGACCCAGACAGGAGGTACACAGATACCCCTCACCCTCCTCCCCTGGGCCACCCTGACCCACGGGGATCCCATAGACACCCATCATGCAGAGCCCCGAAGATGTGACCCTGGTGGCCAGCACCCGTCCCCCTCTCACCTTGCCCATGTCCAAGGCGGTGGCCTCCAGGATGTCCTGCTTCTTCTCATCCAAGAAGCGACCCAGGGCCTCCAGCTGGGCCACGCGGTACTCCATGGGCCGCGTCTTCCCCGAGAGCCAGGCTGCCCGCAGGTGGCTCACCAGCCCCGCGTAGGGGTTAGCGCTGTGGGGACGGGAATGTCAGAGGGATCCCAACCCTGTCCCAGCCCCTGGTGCTCCGGGTGATGAGGGAGAGGAGCTCCACATCGCCCCTGCTCCACTTCACCCCAGCCCAGCATCAAACTGGAGCCCCAGAGTCCCTAGGGAGAGGGCAGGGAGCCTGGACATCTGGGTCTTCCCCTTGCTGCAGGGAGCAAGGGCTCCTTGTGCCCCCTACACAGCACCGTTCCCAGCAGTCCTTTGTCTCCTCCCTTGGGCCACACTGGTGTTGGTGGCCCATGGACCCCAAACTTGTCCCCCAGCATCCCTCATCAGCATCAACCTGGGGACCCCAGCACCACCACAGCACCGCCTGCCCACCTCACCCCAACCATCCTGTCTCCCTTCTGCCCCCAGCCACATGCCCCCGGCCCCTCGCTCTCACCATACGGCACTGCAGATCACCGGCCCCTTCCCGATGCCTCCACTGCTGCCGCTGCCTGCACTGCACCCGGCAGCTTTCCCGGCATCGCTGCCCACGGGGCTGCACTTGCTGTAGCCTGGGGGCAGCTGCCCGGGGGGCTCGAGGGGCTGCTGCATGCTGAGCTGTGCGAAGGAGCTGCCGGTCTCCACGGAGAGCGTGGTAGCCCTGGGGAGAGACACGGAGTAGGTTATGTCAGAGCTGGAAGTGCCGGAGATGCCGGCTCAATCCCAAGAGGAGTCACCCCGCAGCGAGACACCCGTGCCCTGAGCTCGGGGCTGTCCCAGCTGTGGGGTGACTCAGCCCAGCGCGGCTGCCAGAGGCCCCGGTGTGCCTGGCGGGGGATGCCTGGGATTCCCGGGCCCTCCCCGCGCTCGGGGATGGCCACCAGCCTCCAGCCATGGCCCTGCCCGGGCTGCCTTGCCGATGCAGGGCCACCCCACGGGGACCCCAGGGACCCCAGTGCAGGTCAGCATCCCAGGCTACCCCACTGGGATCCCCAGGGACCCCAGTGCAGGTCAGCATCCCAGGCTGCCCCACTGGGATCCCCAAGGACCCTGGTGTGGGGCAGCATCCCAGGCTGCCCCACTGGGATCCCCAGGGACCCTGGTGTGGGGCAGCATCCCAGGCTGCCCCACTGGGATCCCCAAGGACCCTGGTGTGGGGCAGCATCCCGGGCTGACCCCTGGGATCCCCAGGGACCCTGGTGTGGGGCCGTGTGAGCCAGCACCAGTACTGCCGCAACCCAGCCCACCTTTGGGCACAGCATCGCTCCAGAAGCACACGAAGACATGCCCAGAGCTGGGGGACAGAGCTGCAGCCCCACATCTGCCCCCCCTGCCCCTCTCCATACCCAAAGGCACCCACCCTTCCTCAAGGGAACCCACCCAGCAGGGTGCCCAGTGTCCCACAGCCTCCACCTGCGTGGGGCCAGAGAAGCCCAGCCGAGTGCCACGCAGGGGGGTCCGGTCCCTGGGGCCCCGAGGTGCCTACCTGGGGAGCTGAGTGGTGGCGAGAGGAGCGCGAGGCGGGGCTGGTGCTGCCGAGGCTCAGGGTGCCCCTCCTAAATGCTGTGGGGCTGGTGACCTGGCCCCATGGCCAGGGGCGGGCAGGACTGTGCCCCGCCTCCATGGGGTTGGCAGTGGGGACGAGGCCTGGGATGGGATGGGATGAGATGGGACAGGATGGGACCTCCCCCATGGAATGGTGGCACTGGGGAACTCCCATGGCCACCAAACCACCACCATGAACCTTGACCCATTGGGACCCCACAGACACCCCACCCTCCTCCCCAGGGCCACCCTGACCCATGGGGATCCCACAGACAGCCCTTACCTTGCTCTCTGGGACCACCCTGACCCACGGAGCCTCCACAGGCACCCATCATCCTGCTCCCTGGGACCACCCTGACCCACGGGGACTCCACAGACACCCCACTCTGCTCCCCTGGGCCACCCTGACCCACTGGGATCCCATAGACACCCATCATCCTGCTCCCCGGGACCACCCTGACCCATGGGGACCCCGCAGACACCCCTGATGGACCCCACGGGTCCCCTGTCTGTCCATAGGGCTGCCCACTCCCACCCCAGTGCCGGCCAGCTGAGCCCTCAGCTCATCCCGTGCCCGGCCCTTCCCACCAGCACCGGTTCCTCCTGCTGGACACCGCAGCCCTCGCCTCCCCTCCGCCAAAGCCGGTTCCCCGCACGCCCGCTCCCCCGCCCGGCCCTAATTACCCCACTTCGTAAACAGGAAGGGCAGCAGCCCGGCCCCACATGCCCCACCACCGCGCCCCGGGCTCAGCCCCTGAGGCCACGCTCCCCGGGGACCCACGGCAGCCCCCCAGGGAAGGGGGAATGGTTTCCCCGCCGGCAGCACCCCGAATTGGCAATGTGAGCTTGGCCACGATGCCCAGGGCAAACCCAAGAGCCAGCCCCGGCTTCGAGGGGGGCACAACCGTCCCCGAGCAGCCCCTGCCTCCACGGAGGATGCCACATGTCCAGCAGAGAGACCTGCAAGGGGCAGCAGTGGATCAGTACCCGGAATGGGCTCGTGGGGGGTACCAGAGCCCCCCATCCCAATCTGGGATGTGTCCGGGGAGGAGATGTTCCACAGGGGCCCTGGGGATGGGGAAAACCAGGGGACAGGAGCCCAAGCAGAGGTGGCCGCAGACCTGGGGGTTGCACGGTGCTGGGGACCCAAATTGGCCCCGAGGGGACATGCTGGGGGGGGTTGCACCCACAGCCTGCCTCGCTGCCCACCATCGCTCGGGTTTGGGGCCATGGACCCGCACCCCTGGGAAAGGCCCTTTTCCCCCAGCACCCCAGGGTGGCCCCTCTTGCCCTGGCCCAGGGCGAGGGGGGCCGTGGGGCGGGTGTTGCTCCCTGGCAGCCACCGGGGCTGCATCCTGCACCACTGCCGTAGCCCTTCCCAGGCTTGTCCCCCGCCATGTCCCCCTGTCCCATGGGAGCCATGGCCTCAGCACCCTCCCCATGTGGCGCTGGCTGCTCCTGCACCGCATCTCAAGAATCCCCCGGTACCGGCTGGGCCGGATCCTGCCCCAGCTCCCCGTGATGGAGATTTCACCCTCTCCACCCTGCCCAGACGTCTCCCCACCCTGCCCCGGGGCACCAGCACCGCATGGCTGCGGGCACCCCAGCGTCACCACGCACCTGGGCACCCTCCCGGCCCTGGGTTTTGGGTGACGTGGGGAAGAGGCGTATGCCCCGCCACCCCCCAAACCAGCCCTACACCCCCAAACCACGGTGTCCCCCCCCCCGCCCGGGCACCCTGCCACATCACCCAGGCTGGGAAGGGGAAGCGAGAGTGGCAGGGCCCAGGGCAGGCACCCGGCGCCACGGGCCGCCCCGAGCAGGCAGCACCCACACCAGGGCCTGGTGGGAGTGCTGGGGGTGCTGGGGGGGGA
>VYZW01063770.1:0-14921 GCA_013401315.1 Balaeniceps rex
GGGTCTCACCTCCTTGAGGCCGGCCAGCTCGGTGGGATTCTCCGCCGTGGGCGCCCAAATCTTGACGTCGTGGTCGAGGCCGCTGGTGGCCAGGACGGGGAGGTGGGGATGGGGCTCCAGGCAGTTCACCTGCGGGCGAGAGAGGTGGTGGTGGGGGGGGTGTCACCCCAAACAGGGCACCGGGACCGGGCCTGGCACCCATCAGCTTTCCGGTGGCCCTCCAGCCCGTCACCCTGGCCTCAGGTCGGGGTCTCGCACAGCCTTGTAGGGCTCGGTGGGGTGGGCTTCTCACGGGGACCCCCCCGGCAGGGATAGCGGCCACCCCAGCATCTCCACGTTCTGGCAAAAGGGGGGCACATGCCACCCCCCCCAAGCAAACCCCAAAATTTGGGGTGCCTCCGAGGGGGCACTGAGCCCGGTGCACCCTAAGAGGCAATGGGTGCAACAAAAGCGGGGAACCCCAACGCTGGCAGCAACCCCAACAGGAAAGGGGCCGCATCCATCCCAGGGTGCTGAAGCCCAGCTTCGGCTGTCAGGGAGGTCCTCGGGCCGGATCCAGCCCCGCACCGGCTCTGCCGGCTGGGGGTGGCGGTGCCAGCAGCCGCCAGGAGCTGGCACGGGGCCACGGCCACCCAGACAAAAGGCAACTGTGGGGCCAGTGGAGGAGCGGCACAGCGGGGACCGGCTCGGCCGGGAGCGGGAGGGAGCAGCGGGCAGGGCTCCGCCGCCCGTCTCCAACGCCAGCGAGGAACCTGCCGTCCCCTGGGTGCCGCCCCAAAACCTGCCCCGACCCCGGAGCTGGGAGTGCCACCAGCGCACCCCGTCCCCTCCCAGCCCTGCGCCCGTGGGGGACGGGCACCCACTGCCAGGGTGGCGCGTGAGACCGAGCGTCTGCCAGTTCCGAGCCGAAACCGGGCACGGATCCTCCTGCCAGCGCAGGCAGAGGCCGCTCGGGACTTGACCGCCGTCGGCCGGAGCCTGGGAAATTCGGCACAGGGCCGGCCCCGGTGCAGCTGCGTCCCTTTCCTGGATGTGACTGGGTGAGGACGCAGCTGCGTGCCCAGCGGGAGCGGCGCTCGGATCCGGCCCGGGAGCGCGCAGCTCTCCCCGCAGACCCCACGCGTCCCCGGGGAAGGGCAGGGGGCTGCCCCACCCTGGGCAGCAGCAGCTCCAACGCCCCCAGCCCTCCTTCGGCGACGAGCACCCCGGGGGAATCTGGGTGAAATCCCCGGGGGATTTCGTACACCAGAAGACCTCGGAGGCGCCGTGGCCCTCGCCAGCCTGCCTCAGCCGTCCCCGCTGCCGCTCCCCGGGCAGGAGTGGTGCCGAGCACCCGGCACGCGGGGCACCGGGAGCCCACAGGGACCCTGGCTTGGCTTTCGGTAGAAAAAGCACGAAAAGCAGCAAATTCACGCGTGCACGTGGAAGGGGCTTGTGCTGGATGTGGACATAAACCCCGGCTCGCAGGTGGCGGAGGAGCAGGGCAGCACGGCGGCGGGGACTCACCACTCCTCCCTTGTCGCCCTCCATGAACTGCACGATCTGGCAGGACGATTTCTCCCACAGGAAGATGTGGCCGCAATCGCTGCCGCTCACCACAAACTCACTTTTCGGGCCATAAAAATTGACACCTTTCACTGAAAGGAGAGAAACAAGCAGCCCGAGGCCATCAGGAGCCGGGCAGCGCTCCCTGCCATGAATTCGCTTCCTGCCTGGCAGCCAGCGAGTTTCCAGGGTTACCGGTGTGGATCTCTTCCGTCCCCAGACACATAATAGCTCATTCTTTGCAAGCCCGAGAGTTTGTGTTAAGGGTCTTTGAGAGGAAGATGGAACACAGGGAGCTGCAGAAATAAGCTAAAAGCAGGCAATTATTCTTCCGGGTTGCTCTGGGGACGGCCCCCCACCTCCCGACTGCCCCAAAGCCCGGCTGCGGGTGCGAGGAGGGGGAAGCCGGAGCGAGGTTGGACCCGCTGGCCGCCGGGGAACGGGACGTGGTGGTGGTGGTGGGAGTTTGCCAGTGACCTGGGGAGAACCCCCGAGCCCCCCGCAGCAGGGGATGCAGCCTGCCGGCGGGTGGTCTGCCCCAACACCCGTCCCTGCCGGTCCCTACCAGTGGCATTATTGCGATGTCCCTTGTATCTCTTGATGTACTCCGCTCCGTCGCTGTGAGAGGAGTTGAAGAGATAAATGTCTTCGTCATTGTAGCTGGCCAACAGCTCTGGCGTAGGATGGAAGAGACGGGCGTTAGCAGGCAGCACGTGGCGGACGGAGGTGGTCTCTCTGCTAGGGGCGGGTGTGCCGCAAGCCCCCCGGGTGCCCGGCAGCGCCTCCCGCCCTCGCCCGTCCCCGGTGCCTCCCCAGGCCGGGACGGCTCCGTCCCGCAGCCCGGGCCACCCACGAGTTGTCCGTCAGCCCCGCTGCGGGTCGGTCACTCACCCGAGCCGTCGTGGCTGTAGACGAGACAGGTGATGTTGGCTTTGGACTCGCTGTTCACCTAGGGAAAGCACAGACAGCTCCGCTCCCATCTCCTCCTCCCGCAGCGTGCCAGCACACCTACGCCGGCCACGTGCCCGCTTGGAGAGCTCAGCGTGCGAGTGACTGCTCTGCAAGGGCTCGAAAGTCAGAGCATAAAATCACTGCTTCTTCCTACACCAAGACGGGACCTTATGGACACTGGAAGATTTGGGTCAAGGAAAAAAAATAAAGCCCAGGCAGTTTGTTCGTCCTCTCGAGCTGTTTTCCAGGCAGGAAGCCTGCGATGGACTTGGCCAGCGAGCGCTTCTCGGCCGCTCCTACACGAGGCTCCCGAGGGAGCGCTCCGCAGATCCGGACAGCAAGGTCTGCCCAGGCCTCCATGGCAAGCGCCGCCGGCACCAGCTCGGCTACGGGAGCTGGGCGAAGGCCGGTCCTGCTGGTGAAGCTGGCACGGGCAGCCCCGCTGCCGGCAGGAGACCTGGCTGCCCGTCACTCACCCCGCAGCAGACGCCGTTCCCCCAACAGATTTGCCCACCCCGCACCAGGCTCGGCTTTGCTCGGTGCCGGCACACAGGAGACAGGCACGCGACCCACAGTGCCGCAGCAGGGCTGCCGCCCACCCACGCAGGCAGCCGAGAGCCGATGGCGACCGCGGGATGTCCTCTGCCGGTCCACCCGCCCGTGAGCTCTCCCACGCCGCATCCCTGCAGGTGAGGCACCCCCGGTGCGGCCCATCGCACCGGTACGCCGTGAAATCGAGCCGCTTACCAAGTGGTGAGGGCAGAACTTCTTTAGTACGCCGTTGTTCTCATTCTCATCTATTTTCCGCTGGTCATAAATCCTGGGGGAAGGATGGCAGGCATTTGGCACGCACTCGAGACACGAGGGATGCCGAGCCAACGGGCACAGAGGGCGGGCGCTGCCTGCCTCTGTGGGCCGGGACAGGAGGAGAGCAGCAGCACAGCAGCTCTCCCCCACCACGCAGGCACGATGTCCGAGCCAGCTCTGAAACCACGACCTGCCCCGACGCTGGCTGGAGGCTCCGGCCCTCGCCAAGGGATCCGCGAGCGGCCTGGACTGGCAGAAGTCTCGGCCAAAGCAGCTTAACGTCACCTCTTGTTATGTCGGAGGCATTGCTCGGTGGCACGTGACAACGTCAAAGCCTGCGTGCACGCAGGCTGCGACCTGCGATCGGGGCTCTGTCAGCCCGGAGGCTGCTCTGCAAGGGGGACGTGGCTGCCACCGTGCTTGTCCCTTGGCTGGCTTGGGCTCCTCCGGGTCCCCAACCTCCCCGAGCCTCCCTGATGCGGCCCACCAGGAGCCGCCCAGTGCCGGGGAAGCCAGGGGGAGAGGAGGCACTTGGATACGGGCAGAGAACAGAGAAGGAAGGAGGGAGGCTGTGTTTTGAGCAACGATCCTGGGTTCTTCCGAAAGCTACCGATGCTGTTTGAGCAGTCTGCAAGCCCATGTGTTAAGTGTTTCCGTGCCCGGCACCCCAGGAGCTGCTGCCTGCACGCCAGACACCCGCGTGGCTGGCGCTCCGGGGAGCCGACGCCATGCGAGCGAGCCCAGCGGCAGGGCTGCGGCGTCGCCCCGCTCCGCGAGGAGCGGCCCCTACGCGTCCTCGGGGAGCCAAGCGACACCGCGGCTCCGCTCGCTCTCGGGGAGCTGGGAGGCAGGCGGGCTTGGTGCATGCACGATTCGCCTCTGCCCAAAACAGACACCACACGAGCTGCACCTTAAAATCCACTGGCTCTGCACTGACGCAGGGAGCCGAGGGGCCAGACACACGGACACAGCCCGGTCCCACGCGGGGGGCTGCCCCGAGTGTTTCGAAGGCTGCGGGGGTTTGCATTTGTCACTTAAGGAGCTCGGTCCCGCTGAAACCGAGACCTTCCCCGAGCCTTAATCTCATCTCTGATGCCCACCGGGCACCATCCGCAAGTCGGGGACCGAGAGGAGGCTTAGCAGGAGCTCGTGAAGAGCATTGCTGGTTCCTGAGGGAAGGATCTCCCGGCTTCAGGGCAGGCTGGACAGTGGATCCCAGGGCTAAACCTCAAAGGATCCAAATCCTTCACTATTAATCCCCCTTGTGCTCCTGCTGCTTACGGGAGAACAGGCTGGGGAGGCGTTAATGACTGAAGCCACAAGCGTTTCTGGGGGGGACATCAGATTTCAGAGCTCGCGGGGGTACCAACTGAGCCCCCATGGGGATGTTCAAGTCCACTCTGGGGACCCAGTCTGGGTCCCCAGCACAGACTCACCTGACAAACTGATCTCTGCCTCCCACAGCAAACTGGTAGGTGTTGGCTGGGTTCACGTAGATGGTGTACAGACCCACTTTCTTCTCCTTTTCCTTTGTCACAACCAGTTTCCTTTAAGAGACGAAGAAAAACAATAACAAGAAAAAAAAAAAAAATCCACCTTGAATTCAAAACAGGGTCCAGATGGGAAAAGCAGGAGCCGCGCGAGTCTCTTACTCACTCCCAGAAAAAAAAAAAAAAGAAAACCAACACACCACCAACAAAAAAAACACCACCCAACCATTTCAGCCTCCCAGCTGAAGCGAGCACACGCTCTGTCTGCGACTCAAGCGGCGCAGAGTGAAATCATTCCCTGGCGTTTTCCTCCGAAACGTCTGAAGGTTTCAGGGCCCAAACTCGAGCCCGAGGGAGCCGGACATGCAGCGGCGAGGGCAGAATCGGATTAACTCCAGAGCAGAAATGCTCTGCTGTTATTTTTCCCCACCCGTCTCGCTGTAATAAGGCCCAGATTTAACGAAATCCGACACACACACCATCCCCCCTCCCCCAGGAGCTCAATATTTCGGCTTTGCAGACACGAATACAAACCGAGGCAGCATCCTCAAGAGGGAACAGCCAGCTCAAAAGCTTGTCTTTCTTCTAATTATACCATTCGGCTTAATGAAAGATGGGAGCTGCCTACAGTCTGCCTGCAAACCCTGCCTCCAGAGCGGTTTCACGCTCGGAGGGTGACAATTCCCTGCGAGCATCAAACCCAAACAGCAGCGTGGATCCCCACAAAGAAAGAGGAGGGACAGACCCACGCCAGCCTACTGACCAACAGACGCCGCTCGAAACAGACCCGGCTAACGGGGGGGGAGCGGGCTCGAGGATTAAATGCGGCTGTTTTGAAACGCCCCGGCAGTTTTTGTCCTGGTTATGAAACAGATGGGTTTAAGGCTGTAGCCAAAAGCACTCACACGTACAAATAAAACCAAACCACCGGGAGACGAGCGCCGAAGCCCTGAGTTTTAAGCAGGATCATCCTCAAAATAATACGCCGCTAGATTGGAAAAGTACCATGATACCAAAACCAGGCGTCTGTTTGAACACACTTATTTTGGAAGCTTGTCAAAAACGACAGATCTCTCGGCGCTACAGGTTAAGATCCAGCACGCACCACCCGGCTGCTTGCTAATTATTGTTTTTCAATTAACTGCAATAGCGCTCATGCGACGAGCGAGTCAGGCGAACCGCGAGCTCCGAGCTGCTGCCAGCGCGGAGAGATTTCAGTGCTGTGATTAATCAGCCACTTCACTGCGCAGGAGCAGCGCGGGACCCCCAGCGCTGCCCCCGGGATGGGCAAACGGGTGCCGGACGGGCAGCCTTTGGCAGCCGCCGTGGCAGGCACGCCTGCGCAGGGACTGCCGCACCGGTATTATTTCTGTTTCCTATCTGAACAGGGCCCCATCCCGGGGAGGGGGAGGGTTCAAACGCAAATTGGCAAGGTTCACATCCGTTTCCTCGTAGGAGATGGCCAGCCCCAGAGCAGCCACCAAAAAGCTCTCTGGTCTGACCCTGCGCCTCAGGGAAGACAACACTGCTTGAAAGCCAAAAAATATCTGTTTTCCCACTTTATGCCCATTGAACAGGCAGACGCTGCCGTGAAAATGCAGCGCCGCAAGCGGGACCCTCAGCCCTACGCAGGCGAGTGCCTCCCGCTCGCAGGGGAGCCCCCTGGGACCCTGGATCGTCCTGGCAGGGGGAGCGGGTAGAGAAATACTCACGAGGCAGGCCGGTCTTGTCTCAGATCAATGGTGAAGACTACAGCATCTTCACCTGCTGATAGGAAAGTGCATGGAGAATCCGGTTCTAGGGCCAGCTGGAAGATAAATACTTGGGCATTGGTTCCCTTTTTACCCAACAAAGTGGCAAGATCCCTTTCTCCCAGTAAACCGTCGGCTGTTAACAGGCGCTGACAAACACCAGGCCCTCTACACCCGCGGCCGAGCGCTCACGCAGGGCACAGAGACCCCCTCCTCGTCACCCTCAGAGGTGACAGCGATTACAAAGAAGCATTTAAGAATCGGTCCCTCCACAGCAGCGGCTCTGCCTTCACTATTTCTGGCAGCCGGTGAGCCAGGACAGCCCCCGGGTGTTTCGGGGGTCCCCAGCTGCCGCCCGCCCCCTCCGCGGGCTGGTCTGGGCTCACCTTGTGCGAAGCTCCTTTGTGCTGTGCCACGCGCTTGGTGTTTCTGCAGCACTGGGTGGCGGAGAGCTCGGCCACCCGGACCTGGCCGTCCCGGGCACACATAGCCAGAGTGGAGTCGCCGCTGTTGGGGAGGAACTTGGCCTGGAAGAGAGCAAGCGGAGGGGCGGCCTTCAACGCCGGGGCAGGGGCTTGTGTGCGCGGGGATGGAAACGGGGTGAAAACAGGAGAGAAATCGAGGGCAGCACCCCTGCCAGACTCCAACGAGCCCCGGATGCTTGGCAGGCAGCGACTGCAAAGCCTCAGCTCGACAGGCCAAGCTCTCTGAGCAACCGTCCCGGCCCTTTCTGGCGAGCACGGACAGCCGGGAGCCTGGCGGAGACCCTGGTGGTGCCAGCGTCCCTCCAAGCACGGGTTCTGCCGTGGTGGTGGCAGAGCCCGGCCCTCCAGGCCCCTCTGGCGGTGGCAGAGCCGCTGCACTGCCCACGCGCCAGGCTGCCCACCACGGCACGGCACGGCACGGCACAGCCGCCTCCGAACACGGCTCCTGCCCACGGCCGCTCCCAAACCTGCTGCTCACCGGGGCCAGAGGAGCAGCAGGGGGAAGCTCTGCAGGGAACGGGGCCATCTCACCCCGACGTCCCCAGCCAGGGCTCTGTGAGACGGCGGATTTTAGGGCACACCGGTGGGTTTTGATGGTTAGTTACCACCGTACAGCGGCTGGACTCCTCCCGCAGCCCTTAGCTTTAACGACACGTTTCTCCTGCCCCGCACGGCATTGTCCAGCTGAGATTACGTGCTTCTAGAGCAGGCAGCTGCCCACCGTGGGGGATCTTCTATCACCCCCAGCCCTCCGAGGACCCTCCCCGCGTGCTCCTCACCTGGAAGACGTTGCTCTTGTGGCCGCTCTCGAACTCCAGCACCGGCTGCCTCCTGACCCAGTCCCACACCACCACTTTGAGGTCGTCGCTGCCGCTGGCCAGCCACGTGCCGCGCTGGTTAAAGTGCAGGGTGTTGACGCAGCCCGTGTGGCCCTCCAGGCCGTGCTGGAGGCGGAACCGTTGCACGAAGACCCTGGCCCCGCAGGCCTCGTAGACGAAGCGGGCGCTGGAGCCCAGCTCCCTTTCCCGGAGGGCATGGACTGCCTGCCAGCGGGGCTGGGGCAGCGCCGTGGTCTCTGAGGACACCCAGTCCTCCAGGGCCTGCTCGTCGTCGGAGGAGTCTTGGTCGTGGTTGGCACGCTTGCGCTGGGCGCGGCGGTGGGACCGCTGCTCCTCCTCTTCGTCCTCCTCCTCTTCCTCCTCCGAGTGCGAGCGGTCAAGGGCACGGTTCTCCTCGTTTATGGAGTAGTGGCCCGTGTCATCCATGCTGTCAGAGTCCTTCTCTTCTCCCGAGCTCTCCGTGTCCGTGTCCCGGCTCTCCGTGCTGGTGCGGTTGGGCCCCACGTCGTCTCCCGTGAGGCTCAGGCTGAGGTCAGAGGCCTCCACCTCGATGCCGGAGGAGGTTTCTCGGCCCTCCTCGGCTGACATCTCCTCTGGGCTGCTGGACAAGCTGCCTGCGTGGTGCAGACAAGGCCATGAGCCTCCCCACCAGAAGACCCCAGGCACGGGGAGACCGGTCCCCGCCGGCACCCTTACCATTCACTATGTCCGTCTTCCCCTCCATGCTGCTCCCTTTATCCGACATCGCGTTTTCCAGAGCGCTCACCCTGCGTGCGAGAGAGGGAGAGAGCAGAAGCTGGAGCATCCCTGCCACGGCCAGTCTGCCAAGACGGGGACATGCTGGCCTGTCCCCGTGTCGGTGGAGCCACACGTGCAGCCACGGCGTTGCGGGCTGGTCTGGAGAGCACCGCTTTCTAAGGGAAAACACAATCAGTGGAGGAAGCAGCGCGCACGTGGCTACAGGCTCGGTGACCACACTCAACAACAAAAGCTCAGCGGTTATTGCCGAGGGCAGAGCGAACGGTAACGTCCCTCGGCCTCCACGGCTGGGTACCAGGGCCGCCCGCCGCCATCTCCTAAACTCCTCTCCGGTTTCTAATTTGCTCAGACGCCGTTGACTTAACAGGGAAGCAGATCTGCGACCCGCCGCACTGCCTCTCCTCCTGCCTGCAGGACGGCTCCCGGCTTCCGCTGCCTGCGCCCAGACCCCGCTTCACGTCTCGCAATAAGACGGGCGCTTCCCGCCTGGCGATCCCCAGCCACGCTCGGGGAAGGAGGAGGTGTTGACTCCGGTTTGGCAGCAATTGCTACAGCGAGGCAGCTGCACAACACACATCCCTGGCTCGGGGCAGGCAGGGAGGCAGGAGCGGGGCTGGGATCGCAGGCAGGGGAGGCAAGGCGGCTGGGAAGGCAGCGACTCACGGCATCAAGAAACTTCTTGGTACCTGCAGACCGTAGGCAGCCAGTTAAAAGCTGCTCAAGAGGTTTTTTTAACCCCAGGGACAGATTTTTAAACACCTTCCCACGCACGAAATCCTCCCGGCCTTGCTGAGGGGCTGTTTTCCTCCACGCCACGGACAGGACAGCGGCCCTGGCCACCCGGCCAGCCCACCCGGCCTCCCCCAAGAGCAAGCTTCGGCCTCTGGCACCCCCAATGAGTCTGCTCCTCCCGGGGAGCGGGCAAGAGCAGAGCCGTGCGACGAGGCCAGGAGCTCCCTGGCATTTCCAGTTGCTCCAGTAGAGGTTCACCAATTCCTCATGAGCGCACAGAAAACCAAAGGCGAGCACGTTTTCGGCTCCTGGACACTTCCCAGCCCTTGCTTTGGAGAGCCGGCTGCCACGGGGTGGGGAGGCACAGGCTGCAGGAGCAGCGACGGCCCCGCTGCATCCGAGGACGGTGTCCAAAGCAGCCCCCGCTCCCCTCCGCTGCAGGGGCAGCTCCTACGGGGCTGTGGTTGCGAAGCGGAGCCGCCTCCGCGCCCGGGGGCTGCAGAACCCCCCCAGGATCGCGGTGCCCATCGCTTGCGAGTGGTCGCAGGTGGCTTTTGGCGACAGCGCCTGCCGGCAGAGCCGCCTCGCCGGGTTACGCCGAGACACGGGAGGAAAACGTGCTGGAGTCACGAGCAGCAGAGATTTTGCCAAGGTGGGGGGGAAAAAAAAAAAAAACACCAACATTTTATTTATGCTTTGCTCATTCTTTACTTTCCTTCTATTTTTAGTCAGGCTTTTTCATACTTGGTTTAGCCGCTTGCTCTTAACCGGTGTCAGGGAGTCTGCTAAAAGTTCCCCGTTCACACACAGGGCAAAGCCGAAGCCAGAACGTCATTAACTTTGATTACAGCAAACACTCCAGAGACTAATCCTCGTTAGACTGGGAATTAACACCAGCGGAACCCCGAAGAGCCAAAGAAGGCAAAAGGCTCTGCCCAGGCTGGGTCTGGCGCTGCCAGTCCAAGCCCGAGCACGGCTCCTCTCTAAGACACGACTGATTTAGGAGGCAAGCGCTGAAGCTGCTGACCCGCAGGTACAGCTGCAGGGCGATGGAGCAGGGGCCACCACCACCACCACCACCACCACCGCCCAACGGCACTGCTGGGGTGCCCGGATAAGGCCTGGGCCGCCGGGCTGGCTCCAGCTGAAGCGTGATAAAAGCTCTTACAGCGTAGGAGCGTTTATAAGGAAACCGAGTTTATGCAACTGAAAACACCAGCGAGCTTCAGCCGACTGCAGTTGCTCGCTCAGTAACACCAGTACTAGTGCAGAAGAAAAAGAGAGAAGTGTTTTCTGCAGCTTCAGCTTTAACTCTTCCCCAGCTGGTGCTGCCAGCCCCTATAAAATCACTTTAAAACCACTAATACCGTGGAGAGGGGGAGGAAAGGGCTGAAAAGCAAAGCCGGGGACGAGAGCTGCCCCTCTCCCCCACCCAAACCCGCCGGATCTCTGCTCTGCGCCGGCAGCCAGACGCGGTGCCGAACCCGTCCCTCCAGCGCCGGCGGCTCTCAGCACGTGAAGGCTTCGTGCCGGTGGCGCGGCGGGGAGGAGAGCGGGTGTTCACCTCCCGCAAAGCGCCGAGGCTCAGCCCTACGAGGGGATTACTCACCGCCGCGGCGGGGGCGACTCGTGCTCGCTCAGCCGGCGAGCTCGCGGTGCCGCAGACGGTGCCCCGTGCCTGGCCAGGTCTGTCCCCGGGGGCTGAGGGCACGCGGGCAGGACCAGGCAGGAGCTGGGGCAGGACTGGCTTTAATTTACTGCTCTAAGCGGCGAGGCGACTCCGTCCCTCGTACGGTGCCTGTCACGCCAGATGACTAAGGACCAGGCTCAAAACACCGCAGCGCTCAGCTGTGGCTTAACTCCCCGCCAGCCGAGTCATTAGGAGATCGGGAAGTCCGTCAACAGGTCGACTTTCCCTCCGCCAGTTATTTTGCCTTCGGCAGCATTATTAATCCAAGGGGCTGGGAGTCTTTGCACCTACAAAAGGAACCGGGTTTGGACTTTGCTCCTCGGCAGTTGTTCTCCTCTGCCAAATTACCTATTCAGATCTGTCATTAACACCATTTCACGGCAGCCTTTTCACGAAGGTGAGGAACAAGAAACACGCTTTCAGAGGAGAGGAATCCATTACCAAATAATAAGCCTGACTTCACATCTCATCCACCCACACCAGAGGACTGTAACCTCGCTAGGAAATTAAGAGAATTGAGAAAAAAAGCCCTCAGCTGTCTCAGTGGAGCGGACAGCAGGGACAGACGCGGCCTCTGCCAGCGCCAGGGACACTGGGGGGGACACTGGGCTCCCCAGCCATCTTCTACGCCCAGGAGCACGATGCCAGCCCGTGCTGGCTGCCCGGTACCGATGGACAGCCGGGCTGCACGCTTGGCTCCGACAGCTCTGCGTCAGCCTCCCCAGCCACCCACCGGCTCCACTCACAGGCGCCGAAGCCGTTCATGTGGCAGGGAGATTAAAGTGCGCGTCGACCGGCAGCCCCACGGCACGGCACAGCGCGCCGTTGGCACCCAAAGGCTCAGGCAGGGACAAACCGGCAGCGGGCGGACGCGGGGGAACCCCACGCTTGAGTTACCGGCAGCTGGAAACGCAGATGGTGCCGAAGGTATCGCTTCCACCTCCCCAAACTGGGGAGCACTGGTTGAGGGAAGCAATGGGACGTTGCTCGGTGCGGAACGGAGGGAGCCGGGACACAGTCAGCCCTGCAGAGAGCCCTCACCGAGAGATTTGAGCCCCTCACCGAGCCGCCAGCACCAGGCCAATCTCCCTGCCAAGGCGGCAATGCCTCGGGGCACACGGCTGGAACCAGCGAACCCAGCCTGGTCCCAGGGCACCGCGCAGAGCGACCTCGGGAGCCGACACGTAGGTTTTGCAGTTCCCTGGAGTCAACATCTGGACAGGATCAGTGCTCCCAGCTTCACATGCTCGAAGCCTGACTCTCCGGCACCCTTGCGAGGGCCCTAAAAATATCCCTCTGCATGCCACAGCCTCCCGGCTGCCGGGGTCGAGCTGCGGGTGCCACCACGGCGCTGCTGCCTCCTCCCCCTGCGGCAGGAACGGCCTCGACCCTCCGAGCAAGCGCCTGGGGCTCAGCATCCTGCCGGCACAGGACACCGGGGCTCACACCGCCGCGCCGCCCCCACTGCCTGCTGGGCTCCAAGCCCCCAAACCGGAACGGCACCGGTCAGCAACTCCAACGGTCGTGCCCAGCAGACGATCCTTTCTGTCCCAAGCTGATACCCCAACGTGTAATGCCACGAGCCGGTGGGAACCAGGCCATGCTCCGCGTGGCAGCCAGCTCTGGCCCCTCGCTGCCGCTTGAGATCCGCCATCCATCCGCGCCGGCACTCGGTGCCCCTCCGCAACGCCCGCAGGACTCAGCCACACGCTGCGGTGTCACCAACCCAGCCGCTTTCCGGCTGGAAACCCAGCGCTCACAGATGCTTCATCCCTAAATGATCTGTCATTAAAATATTTACATAGCTATATAAACACCCGAACAGCCAGACTCCGCGGGCGCTCAGCACCCGGTCCGTGTTCGGGCTACATAAAGCAATGGGGCCAGAAGCGAGCGCGGGGCATTTTGGACCCATCGAAAGCCCCTCATCTCAGTATCCAACGCCCCGGCACGCCAAGACACCCACAGGACACCGTGGCACGGCCTCGTGCCTGCGTTTACGCTGGGTCCCTCCCGCGCATGTGTCGCGCTGGGCTCGGCTGAGCCTCTTCTATTTAAGGAAAGTTTTCTCATCAGACCTGGACAGAGGCAACCTCGTTTGTTCGCTGCGGAGGAGCCTTCCTTCCCCCCAGGATGGTGTTGGGGTGTTTAAATCCCCAACTAAACCTCCCGTGATGAGCAGGTTTGCACCCCAAACGCCCCTCGTGGGGGAGAGGCCGGCCGGGCGCCTCCGGTTTGCCGAGACGTGGGCAAAAACCTGCCAGTGGGCCGCATCTGGGAGAGCCTTGGATAATTACAAACCTACCCAGGAGCCCGGCAGGTCCTAGTGATGACGCTAATTTAACCAGCTCCCCGTTTGCAATTACACGGAGGTCCAGAACCCCCATCCTGGAGCACCCTGGGCACGGCAGCGTCTCTTCGGGGGACGCAGAACCCACCTCCCCACTGCTTTTCCCAGCCACCCCACGGCACAGCCCCGGCTCCCCCAGCGCCTCGTGGGACGGCACGAACTCACTCGCAGTGCGGGCAGGGCCTAATTAACTGCAGCTAACGAGCACTGGCTGCCTCAACATGCGGCACTGCCCCTTCCCCATCCAGCGCCCGGGAAGAGGGACGCTCCCGGCTCCCCAGGGGGAAGCGGTGGTCCCGAGGCCGAGGAAATCCCAGCTGGCAAGAGAAATCCCGCAGGAGCCTGGGGCGAGCAGCCGGAGGAGCCCAGGGCTGCACCACCAACACGAATAATTCGGCATCGCAAAGAAGACCGAGGCAGACGCAGCCCAAACGTCCGCCTCTGCCGCACACAGGACAGACAGACACGAGGCAAGCGCTGCTGGACGCGGGGCGGCCCACTCACCTGCGCGGCGGCAGTGCCACGGGCAGCGAGCGCTGAGGCCGGGGCTGGAGGTTCGCTGGCAGCTGACGGAAACAACAGGTTAAAGCCCAGCAGCGCAGGGTCCGGCCATGCCTGCCCGGGGACCCCTACTCCCTGGGGACCCCCCCGGGGACAATGGGGACTGTGCTGGAAGGGAGGGGGTGAGGAAGGCCCAAGGACAACGAGGTTTGGACCTGGGGGGTAGGGAGGGACCCTCAGCCAAGCTTGCCACTGCGACCGAGGCAGTGGGAGTAGCTCTAGGGCTGGAAAGAGCCCCCAGTGCCCCCCCAAGGCACCGTGACACCACGGGGGCAACAGGGAAGGAGTCCTGGGGGTGGGAGGGGACCCTCAGCACCCTGCCCCAACGCAGGGCAACACCCTGGGGACGGCAGGGGTCCCCTCAGCATTCCCCCAAAGAGACGATGACATCATGGAGGCGACAGGGACCAGCCCTGGGGGCAAGAGAGACCACCCCGACACCCTCCCCAAAGCACAACGTTCCCACAGGGGCAGCAGGGACCCCCCCAAAGGCACAACGAACCCCTGGGGGCAGCAGGGAGGCCCCCCAAAGGCACAACGAACCCCTGGGGGCAGCAGGGAGGCCCCCACAGAGGCACAAAAACCCCCTGGGGGCAGCAGAGACCCCCCCCAAAGGCACAACGACCCCCTGGGGGCAGCAGGGACCCCCCCCAAAGGCACAACGAACCGCTGGGGGCAGCAGGGACCCCCCCCAAAGGCACAACGACCCCCTGGGGGCAGCAGGGACCCCCCCCAAAGGCACAACGAACCGCTGGGGGCAGCAGGGACCCCCCCCAAAGGCACAACGACCCCCTGGGGGCAGCAGGGACCCCCCCCAAAGGCACAACGAACCCCTGGGGGGGCAGCAGGGACCCCCCAGCGCCCGATGACCCCACGGGTGTGCCAAGGCCCCCCCAGGCGCCTCAAGGCCCCCCCAGGCGCCCCCAAAGGCCTGGTACACCGCGGGGACGGCGGGACCCCC